>JAYMSU010000739.1:0-12382 GCA_036897765.1 Erodium chrysanthum | reverse complement strand
ATTGTGTTCTTGCAAATGAAAGATGGTGAGGGACCTCTTAATCCTGAATGGAAGAAATCACTCAAAATCAGGCAAGCCAGACAATGCAGAAACCACATGTCGCATAAGGCCCAATTATTGATTGGGCTTTGTTTGGGCAGGCCCATTCAATTTTCACCCCAAACGACCGGCGATGACGTAGTCGGCCACCGTGTTAAATCTCGCGCCCTCGCGTCTTCTCCCCAGAGCACAGCCCTGCAAACCCTAACCAGTTGACCACACAGTAATCTTCGTCGGAGCTTGAACAGAAAGACGCAGAGATGGGGAAGAAACAGCACAGCAAGGATCGGATGTTCATCACCAAGACGGAGTGGGCCACCGAATGGGGAGGCGCCAAGGCCAAATTACACACCAAATTCAAACGCCTCCCCTTCTATTGCTGCGCGTAACTCTCTCTCTCTCTCTAATAAATTATTTACACTTTTTTATGCGATTTCGACTGTGTAATGTATCTGAATATGCTTGAATTTTGATGCAGACTTACATTCACACCATTTGATGATCCTGTATGCACTATTGATGGCAGTGTCTTCGATATATTGTGGGTATTTATTGTTTTGTTTTTTTTTTGGAATTTCATGGTACATGTATATTTTGAAGTTATCAGTTTTCTTTCTTTCTTTCTTTCTTTCTTTTTGCACTGATTTTTCTGTAACCTGTCCAATTGGGTGCAGGAGCATAATACCCTATATTAGGAAGTATGGTAAGCATCCAGTCACAGGAACACCACTCAAGCAAGAGGATCTTATCCCACTTACTTTTCACAAGAATTCAGATGGTATGTGTTTTTTTATAAGGCAATGCATTCCCATAAATTTACCATTTAGCTTGAATTGAATGTTATAGTTGATGCAGAATTTTTGTGTAGAGTGTATATAAAATGCATTGTGCTAGCTCAACTCATGATCGATACTAAGTAAGGCCTTTTGAATTGGGATGGGTTTAATTTCAGTGTTGAATATGATGCGACATTCATCACAAGCATGGTGAGCTTAAGAAGCATGTAGCAGTTAATTATATGAAATATGAAGTTCTAGAGAAAGGAGGGAGGAGTGTTGCTCTGACTTAGGGATATGAGGGTGAAGAGGAGTCTTGTCATGCTAGTGTTTTATCTTTAGGGTATTTGTTGTTTTGTCTATCTTTGTTAAAAACTTTAAAAGACCTCAAGAGATTATTTTAAAGAAGATGAGACTATAATGGTCTTTTAAAACAATCAAATATGTTTAATATATGAGGTGTAGCCTCATGTACATAAGGCGCCGAGGCGTAAGCCTTGGTAGCGCCTCAGCAATCTGAGGCATAAGCCTCCATGCAATTTTTTACCGCCTCGTCTTGAGGCGTAAGCCTCAAGAGATTTTTGAAACTATGGTGGTATAGAAGAAATAGTTGCATGGTCTGGTGATATGTTTGCACTTATCCACATTAACATAGATCCAAAATGAATAGGCCTTTTCACAAAGTGCAAAACTCAAAATGTATAGTCGTGACATTGTTTGATTGAATCTGGAAACATTTCTTACATCTTCAGCTGTGACATTGCAATCTCATTGATATTTATTTTTTATTTGAAGATCATGAAGTAATTTTTGCATATTACCTTCAAGGAATTTTCCTTGAATTGTTTCTATGAAAAGGTGTTCTATTTGTTTGAATTAATTCCTTTTATTGAAGTTTGGTCTTATTTATAATGCAAACTGGTTTAGGCATGTCACAATTTTAATCATCAAATTGGGACCTGGGAATCAGTGATTAATTTAAACAGCCTCGACCCTCCTATTATTTCTGTTTGTATTTTCATGGAGACTTACTATTTTCTAGTGCAATGATAGCGCTGTTCTTTCCCACGTTACATATATTCATGATTCATCTGCTTCAGTTTTTTTACCTTATATATGCCTATCTTTCACTCTAGTATGTGCCTTGTAACACATATATCTTTCTTGTTTTTATCCTATCTATTTTTTTTCTCTTTTTCTAGGAGAATTCCAGTGTCCTGTATTAAACAAAGTCTTCACAGAATTCACACACATTATTGCTGTAAAGACAACAGGAAATGTATTCTGTTATGAGGTTTGATTCTTTGCCGATCATCACTATCAGTACTTTCTCATTTTTGTTTTTATATTTTATTCTCTCAGTAGTTAGTGTGTGTATGACTCCTATGCTTTTTTTTTTTTACCTCGGTTTTATAGGCAATTAAAGAACTAAACATTAAGACAAAAAATTGGAGGGAGCTTCTTACCGATGAACCATTTACTAGGCAAGACCTTATAACAATTCAGGTGAGTAGTATATTCTAACTATGTCATATTTGATTGTGTTGAAAGTTTAGTATTGAATTTATACAGAACCAATGGCAATACTTTTTGGGCATGCTTTGCAGAATCCTAATGCAATTGACAGCAAGGTTCTCTTGGATTTTGATCATGTGAAGAAAAATTTGAAGATAGATGATGAAGGTAAACTATGGCCTTAAACATCATTGGAGATGCACCACATTCTACATTTCTTCTATCTTTTCATGATTATGACATCTTACTGTGTCTCTAGAACTAGGGAAAATGACTTCAGATCCAACCTACAACATAAATGTCAAAGGTGACATCAAACAGATGTTGGCAGAGCTTGGAACTGAGAAAGGGAAGCAAGCTGCACTGCTTGGAGGAGGTGGCAGCAAAGCACAAAATGAGAGGGCTGCTGCACTTGAAGCTCTTGTAGCTGCCAGATCACGAATTAAAGAGGATGAAAAATCAAAAAATGGTGAGGCTAAAGCCCAACCAGGTTATAGTATTGTTGATGCTGCATCTGCTTCAGTACATGGAAGAAGTGCTTCTGCGGCAAAAGCTGCTTCAAATGATAAAACTGCTGCTCGGATAGCTATGCACATGGCTGGAGAGAGGGCTCCAGTAAATGTAAAAATGGTTAGTCTTCGTTTCTCCATCTTAAGTATTTAACTATTTACAAGGAATCGGATATTTCTTCTGCTAACAACACAGTATCCCCAGACAAGTCGTCAGAATTAACATCCGTAATTAGTTTTCCACCTTAAGCCTAATAGATATTGTATCGATTTCATTATCACCGGCTTTACCTGTTATTTATTTCGGTATTTACAACCTTGAATTTTGTTTGGGTTTTAAGTATCTAAGAAGAATGGTGTGCATCAAGGGTCTGCATCATAATTTCTGTTTAGCATTTTCTATTTAAGAACTCTGGGCAGAGGTACCACTTCCCTCCAAAAAAAATGAATTTGCCTTATTTACTTACTAGTTTTGGATTGTAGATTGTGATACTTTACCCATGTAAGGCTATCATTTCTTCTGAGTGTTTTTATTTCTCTGTGTATGAAAAGATAAAAGGGAAGAATCTCATTCAGTTGAATAGATTATTGATTAAATTAATTAAGACACACAATATTTTTTTAATTAAGACACCATCCTATTGATCATATGTTTGGTAAATAGTAAAAGCTTCAATTGAAATATGAACATTGGGTACTACGAAGGCTAGCACTGAAAATATAACCAATTCAGGGATTACGAAATCAGATGCATGGAAGCAGGGTAAAATTTTCTTCATGTGATTATTTCCATTCTTGGCTATAATTTTAGAAGGAACTAAGGTTTTATGTTAACAAAAAGTTGTACTGTCAGTTTTGACCTGAGTTTCTGTTCAGGTAAAGAGCCGTTACACCACTGGTGCTGCTTCACGATCCTTTACATCTACCTCTTATGATCCTGTCACCCAAAATGACTTTGAATATATCAAAGTTGAGAAAAATCCCAAGAAGAAAGGGTATGTTCAGCTGCACACTACACATGGTGATTTGAACATTGAGCTGCACTGTGATATAACTCCCAGGGCGTGTGAGAACTTCATCACTCTGTGTGAGCGTGGTTACTATAACGGAGTAGCCTTTCACAGAAACATACGGTAATAATACAGAATCTGCTTCAACATAACTTTCATGTTATTTCCGTGTTTTCTCCACTCAGCTTATCAGCACCACTGACATGAATGATCTTTTATTGTTATGCACCTTGTAGGAATTTTATGATCCAAGGCGGTGATCCCACTGGTACTGGGAAAGGAGGCGAATCTATATGGGGAAAATCTTTCAATGATGAGGTGAACTCGAAGTTGCTTCACTCTGGAAGGGGCGTCGTTAGTATGGCAAACAGTGGTCCTCACACTAATGGTTCCCAGTTTTTCATCCTGTACAAGTCTGCAACTCATTTGAACTTCAAACATACAGTTTTTGGTGGAGTAGTTGGTGGGTTGACTACATTGGCCACAATGGAAAAAGTTCCCGTTGATGATGATGACAGACCTCTGGTGAGTCATTAGTTTCAATGAGTTGTATAATTACTCATTCTGCAGTGACTAGTGTCTACTAAGTTTAGATGATATACACTATTTCTATTCACAAGTATTTGATTTAGCTGTCCTTCGCTTACTGTCCTTGTTTTTTGCCTCCCTAATGCAATAGAATTCCCTGTGCCATTTTCTTAGAAGTGAGATGTGGTACTATGGCCTCGTTCCTCATATTTGTCTATGTTCTCAATGCAGGAAGAGATTAAAATAACTGGTGTGACCGTATTTGTCAATCCGTACTCAGAGCCTGATGAAGAGGAAGAAGAGAAAGCTAAAGAGGAGAACAAAGTTGATGATGTTGAAAATGTTAGATTCCTGAATCCTGACCTTTTCATATCTGTTGATCTCTTGCTTACAGTTTTAATTATCCTGTTTTTCCCACTTATTATCATTTATTACCCATTTCAGGAAAAGATCGGGTCATGGTATAGCAACCCAGGAACAGGGGCAAATGAATCTGCAGAGGGGGGAGGTGTCGGTAAGTACTTAAAAGCAAGGACTGCTCAAGCGGAACCTGCTGCTGCAGAGACCAGCACTACAGTAGGAAAGAAAAGAAAAGTAGGAACCTCAGCAGCACAATTCAAAGATTTTTCTGGCTGGTAGTTGTATAAGTAGATCTGTACTTTAACTTATTGCTGCTTTGTGGTAATTAGAAGAGGCAACGAGAAGAGCAGTGTTGGTTAATCATTCATAACTTTGTTTTGCTTGTTACAGTGAGTGTACAATATAATGAGATGTATTTATTTACCAGAGGTGACTAGCTCTTGATCCCATTTACATACTTGGCCACTTCCAGTAATTGGTATGGTGTTTTGACCATTGTGATCTCCAGCTTACCATATTTATTCGATTGCCTACCATTGCTTCTGTCCATGAACATGACCAACAGGACAGCATTGTAAGGCAATAATCATATATATGTACGGAAACTATAAGCATAAACACCATTTGCTTGCTTCCACATGTTTTCATAATAGTTTCTGGTAGCACAGGACAGCCTCTGGTAAAATGGCAACAACGTAATATTTTCCAATATCAAGGCACTATGGTTTTGATCTCTGAAAACAATTATTCCTCCAGCCCTAATATTAACATGACCCTAAACGAGAAATTGTGTACACTACAGCTCCTGTTCATCAACACCATCACTCATGAAACACTGAAGCCAGTGAAAGAAAGAATAGGAATAAGATACACAAACAAATACAGAAGAAAAACACAAATCATTTCAATCCTTTGGGCCCAAGTGGGAGCCTCCACTTCCTATGCCAATATATCGACACTCTTGACCATAAAGGGAACCCAAAGTTGTAATCAAGTGGCCGATCAACCGGACCCCCAACAGATAACGCCAACCATACATACCTCGAGTCCCTCAAGTCCACAGGATTCCACCTGTCCGCCATAAAAATATATAAACCTGCTATCTCCGGCACTGGAACTACAAATGTGCTCTGAGCAAAAAAAGTTGTGAGTCGATACACTTTGTTCCCTCCAATGCAAGGGTTGCCTATCGTCTCCCATGGGCCCAGGATCGACTCTGCTGCAGGGGCCAGGGCCTCGTTAGGAGCCCAGCCAGTGCAACCCGATGTGATCATGTAGTAAGTTCCCTCGTGCTTAAACAAAGCAGGGGCTTCACGGTGCTGCCCCACGAGCACACTTCTCATTACAGGTGTCACGTCAAGATAATCTGCAGTGAGTGGTCCCACATGAAGCTCACTGTTGTCTTCGGAGGAGTAGATGAGATATGCTACACCGTCATCATCTTTGAAGACTGTCATGTCCCTGCTCTCACATCCATGGGGCTGTTTGCTGTAGAGATAATCAAAAGGGCCGGTGGGGTAGTCGCTAACAGCGATGCCCACGGAAGCTTTGGTGTAGTTGGTATCATCAATGTGCATCCACATTACATACTTTCCTGTTTTATCATTGTAAACCACTTTTGGTCTCTCGAGTACATTGAGTTTGTAGAGATCATGGGTCTCATCATTTTCTTCCCCTGCAAGGACGATGCCCTCATTTTTCCATGTCCACAAGTCCTTTGAAGAATAGCAACCAACTCCTATGATGTCAACCTGAATACAAGGAAACTTTCATATTTCCAGAAAAGCATAATATTGATTTAAGGCAATTCAACAACACATAGGCTGGCTTGGAAGCCAAAATGCTTTTATAAGGACTGTCATTCTTGCACACAGAAACGGGAAGAATGCTATTCAAAAGGGTGCCCATATTACACGAGCCCATCATCATTCTATAGCATTGATGAGAAAATAGGCATGTAGTACTTCCAGTCACAACATTATGAATATGGTCAGACACAGTTATACTTGCTGTAAGCTTGTCGATGGCTGTTTAAAAATTTATAATACATATTATAAAAACAAGTATCTGCCCTGTGAAAACATAATGCCCTAACATCATAATCTCACTTAAAAAACAAGTATTAGCCCTGTGAAACAATTTCACTGAAACAAGAATGAAGTTCAGACAGTTTTTTGCAACTTCACTTCTGGAAGCAATAGCCACAATCATGCCTTTCCTGTGCATTTACGTCTTCATGGCCCATAAAATGTTTTAAGGAACTGATCCATTCGGTGACTATCATAATACTTTACATACTCATAATCCATCTTGCAATTTGCTCAATCTCAAATTCCTATCCATTTTCTCTACATACTCATTTTAATGGATTCCGGGAATTTTGCTAATGGATGTAAATTTAAATAAAAAAACTAACATTTATAATTACCCATCGAGTACGAAGTTTCCAATCCTATATTGTCTTGCCCTATGTTGCATTCTTTAGGGGATACTGTATTTATACAGTCATATAACTAGATTGAGCAACTGTGATTTTCATATAGAAAATCCACAAGATGATATCCCCTTACACTTGCCAACAACATGGACTTCACATCCATTCAACCTTAAAGATAGCTACTCTTGCACTGTTTCCAACATATCTAACTGGTTTTGTTTTGCAGTCATTCCTCACTGGATCAAATTTACTACACATATTCCTGATGGACATACAGACTCTGCCCAGACCTGCCTTCTAGCGGTCATGATCCCTGCACGTGTATGTGTGTGTGTGATACCTATACAATCTACATTTACTTTCGTATTATGATGCCAGTCTTCACAGATTAATATACTTACTATGACTACCTTGAAAGTCATTCAGAAACAAAGGAACAAAATCTGACTCAAACTCAATGGACAGAAGCCTAAAT
Organism: Erodium chrysanthum; assembly: GCA_036897765.1. Classification (NCBI taxonomy): domain Eukaryota; kingdom Viridiplantae; phylum Streptophyta; class Magnoliopsida; order Geraniales; family Geraniaceae; genus Erodium; species Erodium chrysanthum. The sequence continues at coordinate 4,733 of JAYMSU010000739.1, read as the reverse complement.
GGTGAGAAAAATTGTAACTTGCCAACTTATTCAAGCTTAAGCCAAGTATCTCTTTGATTCTTCTTTCTATGATTTACACCAGCAAAATATCATGATTAGTTCCTAAATTCCAAATATAACCAAATGGGTAGACTAAGAAAACCTGGCCTAATTCAAAAAGGAAATGAAATGCACATGTTAACTAGGCTCGTATCTGATTTTGGAGCATGACTCTCCTGCATTTACTTGTTAACTGTTATGTGGGTGGGTGGCCTCACAACTTCGTACCATGACAAGATAATATATTACCCTCAATACATCTTTAGCCTATCAAATAGATAAAGAGTAACAATCCCTCCAATAACAGGTCTAAAGCTTAGTCAAGAGGGACATATCTTTGTCACTAGCTTCATAATGTCCAAAGTTTCAAGCAACAAGAATCTAATCAAGGTTTCCAGAATAGTAAGATGCATGGAGAAGAATCAACAGAACATAGAATAACATAGAAACCTATACATATGGCTAGCAACAACCATGAAATCCCTATTGGCATCCAATCTAATATTGTAACAAGAATTGAAGCATAAAAAATATGAATGCTGGAATCTCATACAAAGTGCGCTACACTAACTCATGGTGAAATAAAGCACAAAGTTCACAAATTGAAAACATAAATTATAGGCATTTTATCTTCTAATATCTATTTAAAGTAACACTATATATTTCAATCACAGATGAGAGTAGAAGTATGCATTGAAACAAAATAACTCACCCTTGCCGCTCCCTTTTTGTGAGCATGATAAGTGGGCCCATCTTTATACTCCCCATACCAATAGTATGTCCTCGACCACTTATCATACAGGATACCCCCTCCATGAGCCTGAATAGGATTTCCATCAGTATCCAACCAAACTCTTCCAGGATAGTAGTACAAGCTATCATTTCCCGCATCCTTCAGTGGATCTATGGCAGTTTTCTGACTGGGAAAGAACACATTCCTAAGTTGGGAATTTTCATCAAGAAACTCATCAATAATTGTCGTAGTCTTCTTAGGTCTTCGTTTCACAGCACGTGGAGACCGTTTTCCTCTTGGTGGGGGGATTTGGAGATTCTCTTCCTCCGTCCCTTCGAAAAGTTCGCGAAATTGAGGGTTGTGACTCAAGCGTGATTGCATCTCTCCACTCACCTCATCTTTATGATGATGAACAAGAGTGTAGAGATGAAGCATGAGAACGAATCCCACCAGGCTCCACACCGCTATAGAAATGGAACATCTCCCCCCTGCATTGCAAGGGAAAACAGTTGGTTTCCTGTATTTATTCCTCATCTTCAGTTCTCTTCCTTTGCAATTAAGAAAATGCAACCTATGGAGATCCAGTAAAAGCGACACAAATATAAGTCACAAGCTATGCTATGCTCTATGAACAAAGGAGATATCCAATTCATGAACATTCACATTCACATTCACATTTGTAAGAGAAAATAAAACCTTGAGAACAAAACTTGGATTAAAAGTGTGCTCTTTTCAGTATTGAATATAAATCAACTTCCTGGTAACAGAAATTAAAAGCAAATAACTGGGCAAAATTCAATCACTTTACTAATCATATGCTGAATAAAACAACCAAAAATTACAAAATTCCATCCAAACAACCACCCAGATCCATTGAAATAAAAAAAACCCACCAAAGCTGCTTAAACTCAGAATCCAAATGTCATCGAAAAATCAGCACAATTTTGAAAACCCAGCAACAGAAGAGCAGTGAAGTCAATGATCTTACTTGAAACCGCTCCGATGATGCGAGGAGATGAATCTCTTGACATGGGTATTGAGCTGAACCCAAGAATCCACAAAAAGTCACGAACCCAGTTCACACAGTAAGCTCGGGCGGTTACTAACCAGGGTTTGAGGGTATGGGGATAAAGGAGAGGTAGCGGTTAGATCTGTGGTTGATGACGACGACGACTTGTGAACAAAGGACCCTGATTGTTTTGCTTGCGTGCGACTTGTAAGCTTTAGAATCCCCAACACATTAATGGAACCTCTGTAATGGTGATGAGGATGATGATTCACCGAGTAATTTTTATTATTTTTTTCTCAAAAAAACATTTCTTTTTCGTTGCTGAGCATATTCAAGCTGTGACTATGTTGTCTACTCTCCGTCACGGTTTCAAAGGAGCATACTGGATTTTCACATTCTAATTATAACCAGTGATGTTTTTGTTGTTGAACAAATATACACAACAAATGACTGAAAACATAAACTTCAATTTTATAGAATGTTTTTTTTCTTCCCATAAGAATATTGACGTCAGAATAATCCAAAATGACTAAAAAAAAATTATTATTTTCAATGAAACTGATAAAATTGAATTAATTATTATTTTCAAGGAAATTAGAAGTATTAGTGATAGTGTGTCAAAAAAAAGAAGAAGTATTAGTGATAGACTATCATTGTCGTTGATGACATAAATCTAACTTTAGAATGAAGTAATATTTTTTCACCTAAACTTCCTTTGGTTCTTTCCAACAGAATTAACAAATGATTAATGTACCTCAAAAAAAAACAAATGATTAATGTGGACACAATGTCTATGGTTAAATAAATAATCGACAGTTTATAATATTATCTGATTATTGATTAATCTAAATAATTAGCAATTAGGTGTTGTATACGATGATTAAAAGGGTCTAATTTCCATCCGTCAGGTCAGGAGGTAGGTATGGCCAACTCATGTTCGGTCAGTGCACCTTCTCCTTTAAAGGAAATTTGTTATTTTTTTGTTTTTGTTGATTATAGGTACATTGCACTAGTACTGGAATCAATTACAAGCTTTGGAACCCAAAAATATCCAACAAATCCAAGAAGAAATTAATTTCCTTAACCTCTTAAACAAATCACGACAATTATTCACACGTTCATACCCCTTCGTTGCACCGTATTTGGAAAAGAAAACTACTAGAAATTCTCATGTTTTTTTTGGAATAAATGTTGTATAATATATAGTTCAATGTACATATGAATTATGGGACGAATAAATATTAGTATAATCAAAACGTAGTAAATGTATAAAAATATTGTTAAGAGGACTTGAACCCCGGTCTTGTAGACTCAAAAGTTCAAATATTTGGCTACGTAAGGAAGAAATTTGATTTTTTTTTCGGGTTTAGGGTCAAGGGAATTTTTTTTTTATAAAATGTACCAACTAAAAGTAATAAGTGACAAACAGTCGAACTTGTGCCAACAAAAAAATGCTCTCTAGGAGTCCCTCCCCAACCTGACCCTAACCCAACCTTTTCAGCTGTCGACCACCGCTAGCAACATGTATCAGCCTCCCCAATCCACACACCCTCAACCTGATTTTAGCTCGCCTCCCCCCAGCTCCTCAAAACCCCTTCTCACCAAATTCCCCTTTCTCCTTTCCAAACCTAGAAACCTTAGCTCGCGATGCGAATCCCATAACCCAAAATTACACTGTTCGAAGTGAAATTCACAAGCCAGAGCCAACCAACTACCACCAAACAGAACTCGAGGCTTCGGATTACTCAGTGTTTGTGTACAATATTCCGGAAAATGTTTCACCTTTTTGGCTGGAAAATTTCTTCGGAAGGATGGGCAAAATTGAATCAGTAGACACGCCGGGAAGGAAAGATAAAAGAGGTAAATTTTATGCTTTTGTTCACTATTACAAAAAATCGGATGTAGAAAGAGCAATTTCAAGACTAAATGGAGAAAGAATTCGAGGCAGGAGAATATCCCTTTCGAAGGCACAGAAAAAACCCAAACCGGCGGCGTTAAAGGAGGAACCACACAAGAATATGAAGCACAAGAAGATGGTGGATAGCAAAGTCGACTCCCAAGAAAGCACAGAGGGAACCGGTGAGTAAAAAGCAAAAAAGAGGAAGAAAAGTACAATTGAAGGCAAAGTCAGCGAGGATCTACTCTAGAGAACGGGAAAGGGTATGCTTGTAGTCTGCCACTCGAACAGCAGTGCAGAAACGATTCTCATCGACATGGCAATAGAAGGAGTCCTACATATGAACATAAAAAGCCTGGGAAATATGGTGTTTCTCCTCTCCCCCACCGAGGGAGAGTTCCGCACATAAATATCCTGGTTCGAAAATTGGTTCCAATTTATTCCACAACGAAACTGCCTCTTAAACAGAGGGGGCCCATTCAAATGGATCCAGATCAAAGGTTTGCCAGTACACGGTTGGAACAAAGAAAACATGGAAAAAGTAGGAGAATGCTTTGGAGATGTTATAACAATACAGAGAGACTCTCTACAGGGTTTCGACATGACCAGTGCCTACATCCTAATTCACGCACGTTTGTTCAAAGAAATCAATCAGGAGAGTGTGTCTCCGGCAAAAGTCATATTCAGTTCATGTCAGAGATATCCATATGCTTCAGGTTCCGGCCAGCTTTCCACACAATTTGGCACCCGCTTCCTCGGACCAAAGCAACTCAAACACCATAAGCACCTCCAAGGAGATAGATGAAGACGACAGAAACAGTGATGATGTCAGCAGGAGACAAACCCATGCTTCGAGCACCCTACCTAATTGCAGCCTAGCTACAGACCTACAAGCCTTCAATCTTGAAGAATTAGCTGAGTCAGGTAGCTCTCAGAGTTACAAGGAAGAAGCAATAAATGCTCAGGAGGCGAGCTCAACCTCAGATGAAACCCTAGTGTCCGAAACTGACGTGGACACTCAGATACAACTCACGGCCACGTATGGAAAATCCTCA
>JAYMSU010000738.1:0-12388 GCA_036897765.1 Erodium chrysanthum | reverse complement strand
ATATCATATTTATGGACAAATTATAAATTTTTAAATATATAAATTTTTGTATAAGGAATTCTAGAGGATAAATATTGTCTATTGATGATGCATGTTAGAAATAAATCTTTGTCATCAATTTCAGATTGTAAGTATTATAAATATAAGTTGAAACTCTTTCCTCTACATTCTCCCTCATTTGTCTAATACAATATTTCTATTAAACGTATATAATTAATGATGACAGAAAATGCGTATACTATAACAGACATTTAGCAAGAAAACATAATTAATGTACCTTCTTTGTTCGTCTTGTTAACGTCCATGCCATACGTGCAGATGAGATATCTGCAATTCTGCATACCTTGTTCTCTCGTTGAGATGCAGCAAAATGCAATGCATTTTGATATACAACATTCACATCTCTATCACAATCTCTAATCATGTTGGATGTTAGCTTATCCCATCTTTAATTCACATGAGTTTTCTTAAACAAGAAAAAAGAAGGTTTTTTCAAACATGACATCATCAGTAAAAGAAAAATGTAAACATTATGCTTTTAACCTAATTGAAATATACTAATAATATAGGAACATTGTGCTTTTAACCTATTTGGAATCAATTAATAAGTGGACCAGTCCATTCAATACATTGTCCAATCTAGGGAAAACTGCAAAACATCCCCCTATCTTAGGTCAATATGGCAAAAACTCCCCCTATATTAATTTAGTATGCAAAAACACCCCCTTATACCATCACAACTCTAGCACCGTTACAAAACTTGAAACGGAATCGTGAAAAAGGCTGCACGCGCGACGCACAAGAGGGGAAAAGAAGTGTATTTGACTATATTACCCTTAATGCTTATATGGTCAAATTAGGGGTTCTGAACCCTAATCCAACAAAATCAGTTTCTATTCTTCACCAAAATTCTCTCAACCTGGGATTGTTCTCTTCGTATGCGCTACCCCAAATCAATCCTTGCTTTCCTACCTCAAAAGAAGATGCTATGAGAACAGGTTCATGAATCGATTATGTCTCCCCCGAGTTGTTGTTGTTGTTGAATCGATTTTGGTATCTACCCGGAGGTCATGAATCGATTGTATGTACCCCAAGGTCCACGGGTGAGTTAATTTGAGATTTTCAATGTTTCCCTTTCTCTCTCTGTTTGTCCAGAAACATAATACATGGTTTTTGCTTAATTCTATATTTTAGATCTTTAAATAATGAATCTTTTCATGGATCTTTAAATAATGATTGATTATGGAATTTGTTAAATATGTGTGAGAAGTAATGTAAATTATGTCGTTGTTTTGTGTATTAATTATTGTTATGTTGGTATGTTGTTTCTTTTGTGATAGATGAATGCATCAGAAAGTATGGGTGATATGAACGTCATGTTTGAGGAAGAATTAATTGACATGGATATTATTGAAGATGAACAAGTATCAATGATTCATGATGACCATCCACAATTCGATGACCAAGAAATACCAACTCATTTACCATATGAAGAACAACATCAACAAGACGCAGCCAATGCGAGAAATGAATTTGATGTTGCCGGGCCTTCTTGTGTAAATTTTGAAGTGGAAGGTGAAGGGTCATTTGTTGAACCAGAGAGTGATGAAGATTGGGCAAGACCATTGATACACGAGGACTCTCATATTGTTCCGAAAGAGTGGAATGAAAATTCACAAGTTAAAAACGTAGAACTGAAACTTGGAGATAGGTTTCAAAATGCTACTGTATTTCGACGTGTATTGAGGATGTACGCGGCTGAGCAGAGTTTCTCTGTTGTCCCCTCCCGGAATGACACAGATGGTTTGGGCTTTATCTGCAAGATTACAGGGTGTGGGTTTTATATTTGGGTCAGCTTCGCCCGTAAATCGCAGCAACTGGCAATAAAGACTTTCCGACCCACACACACATGTCCCCCACAGACGTACAACTCTAGTGTAACTGCAGATATACTAGCTCGAAGGTAAATTAAGGGTCTAATGTTGAAAATGATTATCTTTTACTTATTGTTATTTACATGGTGGATCTTGTTATACAGAAAATTGCTATGTTTATAATTTATCAGATTGTGTTTTGTTGTGATCTGGTATATTACAAGTTGCTGCCAATTATAAATTTCGAACATTGTGTGGAAAATTAAATAGTATTACATGTTTTGCTGACTCGAAAATTAAAATTGTGCAGAAAGTTTGCCTCCAATAACAACTTGACAGTTAGGCTTTTTCATCCATTGAACATATTGTAATATGATAAGTTTAATATTAATAGAGTACTTGGTAAAAAAGCCTCACTGAATTATAACAGTACTTGATTCCAAATACAATTATAATAGTACACAACTACACATTAATTTTTCAGTTACAAATGTGTGGTTACAGTGTTATGACCAACAATTACAAATGTGATTCCAAATACATTTATTACACAACATGAATGTTTTGTACTGCGTTCAGTTTTAATATGTTTGTCGGTATTGTTCTAATCAGATATCTGGACTACATTCGACACCATGATACAATTAAGACAAAGACATTTAAGGAGATGGTGAAGTTGGACCTGGGTATCATCATTTCTGATGATAAGGTGTATCGGACATTACAAAAAGGAAGAGGTATGTGTGTAGGAGATGACGGTGTACAATATGGGATGTTACATAGGTATGCGGAGATGGTCAAGCAAACCAATCCGGATAGCGAGTGTAATATCATGGTGGATGACAATGTCCCTCCAAGGTTTGTGCGTATCTATATACGATATGGAGCCCAAAAGGATGGGTTCGAGAAAGGGTGTAGACCTTTCATCGGGCTAGACGGTTGTCACTTGAAGGGGCATTATGGAGGCCAAGTGTTGTCTGCAGTAGCTAGAGATGCGAATGACGGAATGTTCCCACTTGCTATTGCCGTTGTTGAACAAGAGACTACAAAGGCTTGGTCTTGGTTTCTCGAACAATTTTTTAGTGATTTTGGTAGTCATGACACACATGGTTGGGTGTTCATATCCGACAAACAAAAGGTAAATTTTCCAACAATATGCGGTATTTGAATTGTTCACTAAACATATTATTAATGGTCCATCCATGTCACGTCATACTTTAAGTTCATTTTTGTGTAGGGTTTGGTCGAATTGTTCAAGAACCGATGGAAGGTTGAACATCGTCATTGCATGCGACATATGTTCGAGAATTGGTATCAAACATTCAAGTCGGAAGAATGCAAGAAACTTTTATGGTTGTGTGCTACCGCTAGAAGTGTGTCCATCTTGGAGCAACATATGACTCAACTAGATTCTGTTAATCATGATGCATACTTGTGGCTAAAAGACAAGGGTCCAAAGACTTGGTGCAAGGCTTATTATGGAACTATTGCTAAATGTGGATCCCAAACAAGTAACATTTGTGAGAGTTTCAATGCTTGGATACTTGGTGGTAGGTCACTCCCGATCATTAGTTTCTTGGAATACTATCGCAAGAAATTAATGGGTTGGTTTCACAGCAAAGGGAATCAGTTAGTAGGCCACAATCACCACTTATGTCCTAGAATTGTGCAGAAAGTTTACTCCATCATGCATCAAGGAAGGGATTGTGGTGTCTCCCCGAGTGGGGATAACTTGTTTGAGGTCACGGAGAAGGGTGACACTTTTGCAGTTAATTTGCAGACGGTCCCGATGTACAGTTGCACGTGTTTGGACTTCCAATTGACAGGCATTCCATGCAAGCATGCATGTGCAGCCATCCAATTCTGCAAAAATCACCCATGTGATTATGTGCACATTTACTACTATACAGAGACCTTTAAGAGGATCTATCAGAGCAAGATAATTCCTATTGGAGGTTTGAAGGAGTGCATCATTGTTAACCCTCATGTGCCAACAATCTTGCCACCAAATATTTGCATACCACCCGGACGGCCTCGAAAGCGCAGGGTCAAAGGTTGGGCTGAGCGTCGGCATGTGGTTGACCCTCAAAAATTACCACCTAGCGATACCTGTAAAAAATGTCACAAGACCGGCCATAACCAAAGGACATGTGGTCCAAAAGAGTATGGGTCAAATAGCGCGAACGTTGGAGGTTGCAAAAGGAAGGGTCCAACCGGAACTGGACGACCACAAGGTGTTGGTGGAAGCGAGGAAACAATTGCGCGGGAACTTGAGCGAAAAAGGGAACAATACAAGAAAAGGCAAGCAAAACAGCATGCCAAGAAACAACAAAAAAAATTGGAAGCAGTCGGGGTAGAATCTAGTTGCACTGCGAAGGAATTCATTCGAATGGAAGCCAATAAGGCGACGGCCTTAGCACGCTTGCAAAGAAGGGAAATACCAGAAGGGCAACATATGATTCGTCAAACTATGCAGAAATATGGAGTTTCCCTACAGGTAACACATGTGTGTGGGTGTGTTATTTATACGTCTACATTACAATTGCACTTGCTATACAATATTATTGTTCAATTTTGTGTAGGATGTCTCCGAATTTTCTACAATACCGTCCCAAGGTATCGCACAAGCAGAGTGGCAATCATACACACTTGAACAGGTACATTATAAAATGACAACGGGAAACCATACTTTAAATATCATGTACTTGTATAATCTTTTCTGCACACATGAAATTTATTATTCTCCCATGCATGTGTAGAGTCACCTCAAGTTGGATACGTTACCACCTACAACGACAACGGGAAAGATAACTAGTCGACGAGGGAGAAGATACATTGCTGCGTCCAGCCAGCCGGCTAGGGAACCTGAGTGGCTAGATAGACCAAGAACAAGTACCAGCCAACCTATTCCAGAGAACCCCAACCCGTAGTAAATTAAGAGACCCAACACTTTAGCATGCAGTGTATGCATGATATAAAAACAGAGTCTCTGTCATGACTAGTTCTATAGTTGTAACTGAACTATTTTGTGACTGTTTGGCAATTGTAATATTTTGTAACTGACTCTCTTTGGAAACGAGGACTCTCACTATTGGGAATTGTAATCGTTTGAAATTATCTATGTCAAGGTTTGAAATTATCTATGTCAAGGTTTGATATCAATGTGTTATGTATTTTTTCTGTTGCAACTATATTTGAAACACACGATGCTGCAACAAATTGTAACATAAAAATTAAAACAGATAGCTGCTATCAAGAATTGTGTATGCTTCTTTCAAATTAAAGGAATAAGAATATGTAGAAGTTGTTTATATTGTGTGGGCAAATTAGTCTTTTACCATAGGAAACTAACAGAATCTGTGAAGGAATAGAAACGGTGCTGGATTGGTGATGGTATAGGGGGAGTTTTTGCCAAAAAAAAAATAAAGGGGGAGTTTTTGCTAAATCAGTATGGTTAAGGGGGAGTTTCTGCAGTTTTCCCTATCAAAAACGCAGGGGTAAAAGTAAATATATGAAAATTTTAGGGACTTACAAGTTACATGTGGGTTGACCTTCCCATGAGTGGGGGAAATTATGATCGATACTTGATTGTAATTAATCAGTACTCTTTGGGCAAAAAAAACAATCAATTAGCAATCTTTGATCGGTAATCAAACAAGTAGAATGGATCTTGAAGATGTGATTCACTTCATTACCTTATATATCTTTCTCTACTCACCTACGAAGACAAACTCATTTAAAATAGTATACGGTTCACATATAGTGCAACAAATGGCTTGTAAATCGTTCCTTTCTATTTTAATATAGTCCCAATACATAGCGTTCCCTTGTGTAAGAAGAATTTTGTGAGTGACACAGCTTTACCAATATGTCCACGTCAATCATTCAGAAGTTTTTGAGAGTTTAAAAAATGTTAAATGACATACTAATCAGGTTCACTTTTTGATTTATTAGAGATTTTTTTTATTTAGTTAACATCTTATATTTGATTTTAAATTCAACTAGTATACCTTTTTGCAATATATTATAATAAAGATTGTATTGTTAAAATGATACGATACAGATCTAAACGCTTATCGATACATTATTGTTAAATATGAAACTTGCTAAATATGGAACACATGCCTTCATAATATAAGACTTGGATGAAAATTGACAAATTATTACGCATGATGAATTTATAAGTGAACAATGCTACCCATTCAGAAAGCAAGTGTGACAAAATGTTAATGACCAAGAAGAGAAAAAGAACACAAATTTAATATTGTATACTATAAGTTCAATAAACAAAAAAATAGTCATATGAAAGAAGCTCTAATACGAAGAACAAAACACGTAATACGTGAACTTTACACATAATTTCCTTTCAATTACTCATATCAAACAACAAAAACAATTTAAAGAACTATGCCACTAATTATTGCCATGACTTCTCACATTTAATTACCATCATATGGTCTATTATTGTAGCATGATCCCTTGAACGTTGGTCATGGACTGATGGTCTCTCAATCCTATGCCGCTGTTCTTTGAGAGCCATATCAATACAAAGCTACATCTATCACCACACATAGAGTCAACATCAACACATATAACAACTGTTTCTTCCACCAAACATGCCAAGCGCAAGTTTAACCCATTAGTAATTGAAAAAATGGCACAAAGCAATTCAGTGTTTTTGTATTAGTTCTTGGTGATATACTTCTGATTTACCAGAATTCTATGGTAAAGGGCATGGATATTTAGTAATTACAACATAACAACCTTGTTTAAAACATTTCTCTTAATGTAACCGTTAGTAAGATGGCTTGTGCAGATAATCAAAAGAAAGATTGTGTTTCCCTTGTTATACGAAGGCGAATTTCACTGGTAGTGTTTTGTGAAGCAACATATTAATTATGTATATGTCGGTTCTATTACAATTTAAACCTCAAGACGAAAAAAAACAACATAGTTAAATGATTATGAGTCCTACATTATTTTACAATATATTTCAATTTCAAGTTTTAGTTTTCTTCACTTGTATGTTGCAGCCAAACATGATCTCTTATACAAAGCAACTAAATATGATACCTTGCAACCAAACAAAAACTATAATTACTGTAAACCATAATTTAAGTTTGCATTTCCATATCTACCCACATTTTAAAATCAAACACATACATAACTTTATAAGGTTTCATGACAACCCATTAGTTCTATCATACATACCACTCGCCAATTTGAGTAAGAAACTCAGTAATCATCCATAAATTGTTGACTATATGTTGAAAGAAGATAAAAAATTAAAATTAGAAAGCATCATGTCCTTGCATCTTAGCGGATTGCAATTCGTAACATTGAAGTAATATAAGTACCTCCTATATAAATCTTTGAACCCTACAAAACGATATCCATTGACAAAATTAACCAATTTATGTTAAGAAGTCAAGAAACACTCATAAAAAATACATATTCCTTGCATAAATATAGCACGTGGATTTGCTGTCTCTAGTTCGAATTATGTTCCAGTCCCAGATATTCTAAGGAAAGGGATTTTCTTCTTTTTTGCATACTTTGCTGCAAGATGCACCCATGTCCACAAATTGATCTGGACCAGAATTTTTCAGCAAGTAGAAGATAAATATTTGGATTCTGAACACAGTACATACACATATCAATCCAAAATCAAAAGGCACGGTACATAAGTAATATACCATATAGTTTAGTATGTAATCGTTAATAATATATCGTATGTTTAGTACATACTCACCATATAACCTGAAAGTTATTAGCACGAAAATGGTGGAATCTAACCACAGTAATGAAATTATCCACAATAACAAAAGGGAAAAAAGGTTCTTTGCATAAATATACAACAATCAATAATTTCAAGTTATGGTATTGCCATCCCACTTCCAAAAACTACTACATCCAATTCAGTTCAACCACCAATCCCAGATATGCGATGGTCAAGAAATCAAACAGTCAATAATAAGCAAAGAAATGATCAATCTTGAGAAAATTGTACCTAAAATGATAGTCACCAAACCCTGAACCCTGATAACAAAATGTAAATGTTTGACAGCTGAGATCTTCCAACAAAAAAATTATTTTAGTTTGGACCATGTGAGCTCTTCCTACCATCAACATTAACAATTTGTTAGCTTTGGATGGTAAGAAATGACAACACTTGAACCTCAAACAAAATAGTAGTTATCTTCATGCAATAAATGATATCATTCTCGATAACCAGAGAGAAGAAGCACATAAGTCTATGTGGAATATAGAAATTGAAGAGCTACTATTACCAGAGAAGAGAGCACTAAGAACATGAGTTACCTTAGGTTCAGCGCTATCAAATTCCTCACGTCCCTTTCAATCATTGTCAACAACATAATAATAACAAAAGCAAACACGGAAATGAATCAATCATCTACAATCCCTCACTAATCAATACCTGACTGAAAGAAGGCAACGACCTCTGCGAAACCACAGAGCTGGTCACACCGAGCGACCACGACACCATGTCCGGCTAGACCCGAATCGATGTTGTTACCCAAATCCTCGACATCGATCCCTCTGCAGAACGAATGTGGGCCGCCGGCGCTGCAACAAAATCATCACAAATTGGTTAGATATGAATTCGAAATATCAAACTGATTTGGTACGAATGGCGGACATTTCCATCGAGTTCTTGGGAGTTTCCCCGCGGTCAGAAAAGTCATGCATATGCTCGCCGATGAACCACCTTGGCTGCTTCCATAGTACCCTCCGCAGGATTTGCGACTCCAGTATAAAAGCCTAAAACTAAAAAAAATTGATCGAAAAGATATTGATTGCCACCACTGTTAATTGCGACGCTTGATGTTCAATGACATTTACTGTGACCTTAAATCTCGATTCATTTGAGTAGGGAGGTCAATCGATTCTGAGGGAAACACAACCCACGTCAATGATAATTGTGGAATGAATGTCACGTCAGCCGGAGGAGTAAATGTACAACACTATAATTGCCACGTGTCTTCCCCTCACTTCCTTTGTTTTAGGGGAGAGGAAGAGGGTGACTACTTTGAAGATTGAATCACTTTTTTTTTCATGTCCGAAAGACCCTTCCGCTTCCGATATTTTATTTTTAGGTTCATAGTAAAAGAATGCAATGCCACGTCAATGGGTAAACTCATAAAAAATATGTGACACATCAGCATAAGCACTAAATGCCACTGCCACGTGGCTTCACCCAAATTCCCCTTGTTTTGCTTTTATTTATATATATGCTTTTATCTATATATAGATTAGTGATATTTTTATTTTTTAATACTATCCAATTAGTGATATTAGTTTAGGTTACTTTTTTTTTAGGAAATAGTTTAGGTTACTTTATTAAATCCTAAACAGACAAATAATACCTTTTGATTTCCTATGGGAGACAAAACAAACCGTCACATATGAATAAACTTCAGCTCGGAATCACAACATACCGTGTTCTTGCAAAATTCTGAGCAATCTTCAAGTCCCTCCCGAAAATTGAAATCCCAACCTGTCGTCATCATGTACAAGAAAAAAGTGAAAAATAACCAAACCAAAATGAGTTAAGATCTTGTAGCTGAAAAATTGTGCTTAAATAAAAGAAGAGCTCCAGAAAACTGTGTGACTTAACAAGTTGGCGGTATACACAAAAAGAAATGAAATAATACGTCACCTCGGTCTTTAACACCAAACTCAGGGTTCGAATTATTTCCCTCTATTAAACCGCAAAGATCTCATAATTACTGGATCAACTTAAGTTGGGGGAACATGTAACGAATTCACTCTCAGCTACAGTATAGATTGTTTCAAGCTTGACAGCTTCACTGAGATATTAAGGGCACATACATGTAGAAAAAAGGATTAATGAAGATGATGATCATAGAAAATGAACCGTTTAATGATAAGAGGCATTGATTTACAGCTTCTTGCATCCGAAACAATTTGTTGAGCCTCCCCTTCTGCATCTCAATGCCTCCCCATCGCTTGATGATAGTTAACTAAAGACAAAATGCAAGCCAAACATATGGAAATTAAACATGTTTACACTCAGATATTTAAAGTAAGGCAGCGTAGATAGCTGGTGGTGAAGCAACTCATGCACATTTCAAAGAAGAATCCCTAGTTTTTGTTCACATTTATATTTAGATCTTCAATATAATGTATCAGAGATCACACATGTTGAATCAACAAAAACCCATTTCAAATAACAGAATTTTCGATACAAATCATATCGTGACCAAAAATATTATATGCATTTGAGTCATAAATACAATGTTATTAAGAATCAAAGTACGTGTATACACAAGAGTGAAGGTATAGAACTTACCTGAAAAGTGAGAAATTGGGGAAAACTAATGATTGAAGTGATAACATTGTACTGAAAGGCTGTATTGAAAAATGTATGAAATCTGAGAAAACTAATCATAGGTAGAAAGGATGTACTGAAATATGTTTGTTTGTGAGAGATTTGTTTTCCTACTCCTTATTTCACGGAATTTAGTTTATGATTGGTTCTTGATCAACATAATTTTCAAAACTAAAACAGAGATATTAAGCTCTTTTTTATAAATAAATAAAAAGGGAAGGTTATGGATTTTTTTTTTTGTTTAAACAATTTAGGATAATTGTTATATTTTTTTTTTTACCAACAAGATGCATGATCATGTTTATTCAGGGGATAACCTGGCAAAAAATAGTAAACTGGTCAATTTTTTTTTCACTAAATACTATTTATTTTTGGTCAGATGACTAAACCAAACTTTTACTTAACTCTATTTTAATAATGAATGGTAAATATACCTTTCACTAAGATTTAAATGTTAAAAAATATGTCACTTTGCTACGGTAAAGTAAACATTTCACTTCTTGCTCAAACATCTTCATGTTGCAATGATATCGACTGAGTTCCTTAAATTGCCCAAAATGGTAAGCTTTGGGTTAGGTCTAATTTTTCATACATCCAAGTATTTTACCAATAACCTACTTATTAATCATATAGTTATTGTCTGAAATTAGGTTCAATTATTTCTACTCTCAAATTCGACATATTTTAAAACATTTTAAAGCTAATGAGAGGGTACTTTTGTCCTTTATTATAAAGTTATCATCTCTTTATTTGATTCTTATTATCAAGAGAGAGAAAAATGTCAAATCAGTGAAATCACTTTTAAACTAATAGTTTAAGTGAAGTACTTTTAAAGAGTTATTTTTTTTTGACGACACTTTTAAAGAGAATTCGGTAAAGTTTTTCAAAGAAAAAAAAGTGAAGTGGGACTACATAAGATCTATCGTATATCCAAACAAACACTTATTTACACATATAGATATGACGATTTTGTAATTTGTTCTTCAATCTATTATATAGATAAAAGGGATAACTATATGTTTATATCCCAAATTTGAAAAACATCAAAAACGAACCGTGTACAAGTTTTTTAACGTTTTTTTTAAAAAAATAACCCCTGTGTTTTACTTTTTTTTTTCAAAAAACACCGGTTATTTTTTGAAAAAACGGAAAAACACAGGGGTTATTTTTTGAAAAAAAACGTTAAAAAACTTGGACACGGTTAGTTTTTGATGTTTGTAGCATTTAGTTTTTGTATTTTCCCCAAAAAGGGGGTGCGTTTTTAGAGTTTTTCCTACATAAAACGAAGATTTGAAAGTGCCTAGGAGATGCTCGAAGGGATGGAAGCGCGTGAGAATATTTTTTTATGTCAAAGAGATGTGTTTACTAAAAGAAATCGAAAGGTCTTCATATTTGCCTATTATCTAATGGTTTTGAGGTTATAAGGTCAAATCGCTTTGAGTAAGTTTACTAAGAAGCAGGCGTGAGACTAAGCTATCTTATAATATCCGGCTTATATTATAATTATTGTTTAAATATGTGCATTTAATATAAACGTGTTTTGTCGATATCTATTGATCAATCAAAAGATTCTTATTTACCGCCTAACCGAATTTTGGTCGACCCCAAGTTTTAGAGCCTTACACACGATATAAAGCATGCAGAAACTAGATATGTCTTCTGTTTAACAGACAACAATAGCTTGTATGCATAATATTTTAAGAGAGAACAACGTGGATCTTTCCAAACAAGACTAAAGTATCTATTCTTGAAACCTTGAAAAAACAGAACAAAACAAGGAATTGAAAAGTTACCTTATATTCAAGTTAACAAAACAAGGAACTGTAAACAAGTAGTGCTGCGATGATTGATATTTGATTATCTGTAGATCTGAGAAGCCAGAAATGAAATCCCAGAGAGAAGTAGAGCAAATGAAATGAGTTGGATCAGAACAGCAGCAACAACAAGCAGCAAGAGTAGACTTATGTCAATTATAATTACAGAGAAAAGGAAAGTTTAAAACAATGATTAAAGAATGACCCATGATTAAGAGCACTACTGTGTTTTATTAATTAGTGGTAATGCTTTAAGATAAAGGTGACACGACAATTGTATTTTATTGTGTTTTAAGGCTTTATAGTGAGATGGAATCAAACATTTG
>JAYMSU010000737.1:0-12393 GCA_036897765.1 Erodium chrysanthum | reverse complement strand
TACATGCTCAAAGCCAGTTTTTTCACAGATGTTAGCATCAATCGAGTCCGATTTCTTTCGAAACAGATGTGTATTAGGTTGTCGAATTTAGGCCTCAATTGGTCTAAAACCTCAAGCACAAATTGTCCCAAAAAGATTTAATCTGAAAAATAACAAATACAAGATGTATATATATTTTCAAAATAGGGATAACAATTATTTCATTTTATAATCTTTTAAATATTATGATGGTGGTTTTTTATTCTTGTTCATTTTTAACAAGAATAATGACAGTGCATCACTTGTTTTTTGAAGGGATGGATTGGTTTGCTACTTTGCTTCCCTTAAAATAGGAAGACGTTGACATGTTAAAGTTCGGAACCTAATGATATATTTTTTTTTGTTAATTTTCCAATAATTAAATCGAAAAGAGAGGATTCGGGCCGGTCCGTGACGAGTATAACCCGACCCGTAACATCTTCAGATCCGTAGAATCACAGTATTCAATTTTAGAGTTTAGACTGTAAAAGACACTTCCGGCAGCAATTTGGTGGTGTGAGAGTGTAATTGCTCGCCTCTTTCTCTCTGCTCAATGGACTCGGCGGCGACTCAGTCGTTCCCATCGACGCCCCGCTGGAACGAGGAGAGGCCTTTCCTCACCGGCCAATTCCACCAGGTTTTCTCTCGCTTTCTACTTCCATTTTCCCGAGAAACAATCACGAGTTATGACCAGGAGGCTTGTTTTATGCCACATTTCTCTATTCTGGTTTCAATTTCAAAAGTTTCAATAAGTTGACATAGCTTAATTCAAGTAGAAAATGTCCATTGCTTATGAGCCAGACGGCAGATATCGAAGGTTTTGTGGTTTGATTTTCTTTAGATGTTAGAGAAGTTGTAATTCTTACTTCTTTTGGCGTGTGATTGTTTCTTTCCCAGGAGGCGAAGGCCAAGGGTTTTTCTGCTGACTCCATGAGGTTTTTTTGAGAGAATTAATAGTTTGTGTTTTTTTTATAACTACTATGTTAAATGATACTGATTATTTTTTGTTAATGTGTTTGGAATTGATTCAATTAAATGGCCAAAGATCGGAAAAGGCCATAGCTTGCTTTGATACTGCAGTTCAGGTATGTGTTTCCACTCTATTTAAGTGAATGATGCAGTTTTCTAGTTTCATTTTGTTTAAAATTTTATTCAGATCACTCTTGTTTAGAAATAATGGCCTGGTTTATTTCTTATTATGTAATGTAGACATGATATTGTACTTCACTCATCAGTATGTTCTGTGATATAGGAACTTATTGTTATTGATGATCTTCTATCAGCATTGGTTGGAATTGAAGGACGATACATTTCAATAAAAAGAGCATTTGGGAAGGAGGAGGATATTACCTTCCAGGTCGATGCGTCCATGGATTTGGCCCTTCAGGTAAGATGCAGATGGGAAAAAAAATGTACATTAGGTACAAGAGATAAAAACATGTTTTCATGCATTTGGGGGAATTAGCAGTTGATAGCTCCTGATTTGAGCCTTTGTCTTCAAATTTTGTTAACCTATTGTGACGTGTAATTGCAGGAATTCTCGAAGCGGATATTCCCTATGTGCAAGAGCTTCCTGTTAATTAATGAGTTTGTTGAAACGAGGTCTCAGTTCAAAAATGGCTTAGTTAATCACGCCTTTGCTGCTGCGTTGAGAGCACTCCTTCTCGTATGTTTTTCTTTCTTGTGTGCCTCTATATCTGCTGAGGAAAAATCACTTCTTTTTATTTCACTTATATAAATTTAGGGATAACATTAGCCTCTTTCACTTAACCTATGACTCTCTTTTCAGTAACTACGTCAGTGGGTTCATTCGTATGGAAATCATCAGTTGAATACTAGATATTAACAGGGAGTTTAGCTAGCAAATACCCTTTATATAGAAGCTACCAAATATCGTCACTTATTTTGAGAACAGAAATATGAAGCGTGCATATATTCTGTTACTTAGTTTTCTATCCAATACTTGTAATACTTGCTCATGCATATGATATCTAATTTTTTATGGACTATCTATGCTTCGAAATATGATTTGCAATTTCTCTTCATAGGATTATGAGGCTATGGTGGCACAGCTCGAGCATCAATTTCGACTTGGGAAACTTTCCATTCAAGGATTGTGGTTTTACTGTCAGGTTTGGATTCACTTATCTAATTCCGTGCAACCAACTGAATTATATGATTAATGCCTTTTCCACCATGTGTTGTAGCCCATGATGGGGTCCATGCAAGCGTTGGCCTCTGTGATAAAGAAAGCCTCCACCAATAATTTTGCGGGTTCTGCAACTCTTAACCTCTTGCACAAGCAGGTATGATCTGAGGTGTTTTGTTTATGGTAATTCAGTAGAGTGAATACTTAATTTAATTTAATACCCTTGGCAATTCCCTTGATATTTTTAACTCTTGTACTTGTTATATATTCAGGCTGACGCCATGGCCGGTGATAATGCAGTAAGGTCATTGCTAGAGAAGATGATACAATCTTCAAGTGCTTCGTATTTTGGCATATTAGAAAGGTATGTTCCAAGCCACTGACCAATACATTCTGTGTCAACATCCAAATGTCATAACCAAAGGTTGTGGGAGAAGTGACAGAGACCTCATATGATAAGTATGAGGTTACCTATTCCAATCATCATAATTACAGTCGTTGCCGAATGCTGATAAAAAAAACATCCAAATGTCATCGGTGTTAATGCATTTCAGTATTGAATTTAAAATTTGCAACATTGTGTTTAACTTCAGTTAGTTGTTTTGATTTAGTTGATGTTTCAGTCGTAACATGATCTATGTAAAATGACATCATGGACTATTTTGTATTTGGGAAATCTTATCTTCTTACCTTGTCTTTTGGGAAATATTTATAATTACACTATGTTTGCTCAAATGGAATCAAACGCAATTTCAGGTGGGTGTATGAAGGAGTAATAGATGATCCTTATGGGGAATTTTTCATTGCCGAGAACAAATCTCTTCAAAAGGTAATCGTATTCACCATTAAGAATGCACTGATTTGTGGTTTGGATGTTTATACGTTTTTTAATATATTATAGGAGAGCCTCACACAAGATTATCATGCTATGTACTGGAGTAAACGTTACAGCCTCAAGGATGGGGTTCCTAGCTTCCTTGCAAAGGTTGCTGGGACTATTTTGACCACAGGAAAATATCTAAATGTCATGAGGGAATGTGGGCACAATGTTCAGGTTTTCTTTTCATTATTGGCTATGTAGTATACCTTCTATGTAAATCAAAAATAAATGAATGGTCCTTCAGTACATGCTTTAATTGAATTTTCGTCTCAGGTCCCCAAAACGGAGAAGTCAACATTAATGAGCTTTGGCTCAAACCATCATTATCTTGAATGTATAAAAGCTGCATATGAATTTGCCAGTGGAGAACTCGTAAATCTCATTAATGAAAAGGTGAGGGCCAATTTTGAAATGCATGCATACATATTCAGGTTCTTCTCATAAGTTTTGCTTGAGTTGTTTAGCTTAGTGCCTTAGGTTTTGATGATTCGTCATCTTTTTCATTGTAGTATGATCTGATTGGAAAGCTGCGCTCAATAAAGCATTATCTTCTTCTGGATCAGGTATATAATTTTGTAGTTTGTGAATTTGAGAAGAGAGTTCTGTTAACTATATTATAGTGGTCCTGGCCCAAAGCTTAGGTTGTTTGAGGTAGGCTCGTGTAGAGGAGTCTGTGGTAACTTCTGTTAAGATCTTCTGAGCAGTATGCCATTCCAATTTTATTATTTATACTATATGAATCTGACTGAAGATATATCAACTTTTTCCAGGAAGAGTATTTGATGTCCAAAAAGGGAGGATATTTGCAGATATTAACATCAAATAGATTTGAATAAGTTAAAGACAATAAATTTGTCTCTTATAAACATGTCACCATTGCTCCATAGTGAAAGGCATGGATGGTCTGTAGATTTAGACCCTGAAACTGGCTCAAGTGCATAGTGGGCCTAGTGCTTTACAATACATAACTGACAATCACATTCAAATAGACTGAATAGTCAAATTAGTTACTTATATGCTCGAGGACTTTGTGGCTTTAGAGTACATAATTGGAGATCAGGTTGCTACTCTCAAATAGTAAAATTAGTTCCATAGCTTAAACGTTTCATGCATTAGTAAGGATTGATCTTTCAAAAAATCTTTCTTCTGCTCCTCTGGAGCTAGCTAGCATTTTCTAGCCATATTGAACGTTGAAGGCAATCACACTTGGATTTTATAAATGTTTTTTCCTTGCTTAGTGTTGGTAAATATTTTATCCTGATTGGAGCAGGAAATCAATACCATCTCAGAGGCCAATCGAAGAATATTATTTCTTTTTTCATGTTTTGGGTGGAGCGGCACCCTGAACTAAAATCACTAACTAAAATGATGGTTGGAGTTTCTATTATCTCTTCAGTTATTACAGTTTCCTCTTCATTATGGTTTGACATCACAGGGTGATTTCTTGGTTCATTTTATGGATATTGCTCGGGATGAGCTTGTCAAGAAGCCAGAGGAGATTAATGTGGAAAAGCTGCAGGTTTCAATCTTTTCCATTGTGAACTATATTTATTGTGTTTTTAAGTCAACTGTAAAAATGAAAACTGGTTTGGAATGAGGAAGATATCTGACCTGCTTTTTTGACCAAGTAGTCCCTTCTAGACCTTGCTTTGCGCTCTACAGCAGCTGTGGCAGATCCTTGCCATGAGGACTTGACATGTTGTGTGGTAAGTCATTGACTACTTTGCATAAATGAAGTAGAAAGTTGTAAAGTTGAAGTTTCTCTTTCTCATATTGTGCATTGAGGTTTACAGGAAACATCTTCCTTGCTCAAAACGTTGAGCACTCTGAAAGATCTTGGTGAAGGGAATGAACTTGAAGAGCTCATTAACATCACTGGTCTTGAGACATTTTCATTGAGTTACAAGGTATGATATTCTAGTCTAGCTTTGCTCCCTCCTTTAACTATTAAGCTTTAAACTACTAATATGTGGGTATTGGCTCACGAGTCAATATTAATGACAATCTTTATGTAGTCTGGCCTGATGGCTAATATACTCGAGACTTTTACCTTCCATTGGTAAAATTCTGCAGTAATTTTCACTGAAGACTTGCTTGTACAACATATATCTACTTCAGTGCATGCATTCTGATGTCGTTTAAGTTGTTTGGTGTGAAGGGGAGTATCAGCTCTTCAATTCTGTAGACAATTGCTCTTCAATTCTGTAGACAATTGCGCTTTTATACTACCCTATGGATTATTCATTTGATGTTTCAAACATACTGTTGATAAAAAAAGTTTCCTCTTAATGTGGGTGTATTAGTAGCATTTGAAAGAATATGTAGCCTAAAAAATATGAAATTTAATGCTTTTTTACTTAGTGATGGACAAATAGTTTGTAATCTACATTGAATGTAAGAGTGATTCTATGGTAGTGGCTAATTTTGCTAGCCTGCTCACATTAATTTTTTTAATGTATTTGTTGTTCCAGGTTCAGTGGCCATTATCCATCGTTATATCAAAGAAAGCTCTGACAAAATACCAGTTGATTTTCCGGTTTCTTTTCCATTGTAAACATGTGGACCGCCAACTTTGTGGGGCATGGCAAGTGCATCAAGTATGGGCTGAAATCTCTTTCATCCCATTGGGTCAGAAATGCTTCCTCTAATGCTTCTAGTTTAATTGTAATTTCTTCCTGCAGGGAGTACGTTCCCTTGATACACATGGAACTGCCATATCCAGATCATCTTTGCTATGTCGTTCCATGCTTAAATTTATTAGCAGCCTTCTCCACTACCTAACTTTTGAGGCAGGTTTTTTTCTTTCAAGAGTTTTTTTTTTTGTCAAGGGATTATCATATTTATTAGTGTTTATTTGCCATTCTCCTTTTCTGTGTACATATGTCATTAAGACCTTATACAATTGTGAGTTCTAAATACAGATAATGGGAAATGAAAATTTGCAGAACACGTTTCATCTGTCAAAGTTGTCATAACATATAAGCTATGATGTCTTGAGATTTATGATTTACCAGGAGCAATAGTTCAAAAACATCGACCAGCCCTAAACTAAACTAAATTCAAATCATAATAGTGTATGATATCCTTCAAAATATGGTTATGAAATAATTAAAAAAATTAAGTTGGGTAGTGTTTTTATACTCATTTTCAGGTTATTGAACCCAACTGGCATGTGATGCATAATCGGCTTCAGACTGCCAAAAGCATCGATGAGGTATACGTCCTTCATCATGTTGGAATATTTATAGTGCTTGCTGTTGTGTTCACTCATGGCCCTTTATCTCATACACGGTTCTTTCTGAATCAGGTCATACATTACCATGACTTTTTCCTTGACAAGTGCCTGAGGGAATGTTTGCTTCTTTTGCCTGAACTGCTCAAGGTTAGTTGTTTTTCATATAAAACATATGGGTGTAGAATGGAGTAGAAAATACAAGCTGAAGATGTCAATGAGTGTATTATAATCTTATTGTGCGATTTCCCGAATTGCAGAAAGTGGAGAGACTGAAAACATTATGCCTGCAGTACGCAGCAGCAACTCAGTGGTTGATATCATCTTCTATTGACATTGCTAGTGTGGATGAGCCATCGGATGGTTTAATTCCTTCAGAGAAATTGAAACAACTGAAAATAAGAGGTTCATCTCAGGCCCGAAAAGTAGTCACAAACAATGCAGCAGTAACTGATTCTATCCTGTAAGTTCAAAGATAGCTCTCCTCCCTCTCCATCTCCATCTCCCTCTCTCTTGCACTGATTGATGTAAGTGTGTAACTCATTGCAGCAAATTTGAGAGGGATTTTAACACTGAGCTCCAGAGTTTGGGACCAATCTTGAGTAGTAGCTCCCAGGCAGAGCCTTATTTGACCCATCTTGCACAGTGGATTCTTGGCGTTGGAAATGACCAGTAATTTCCAAGGTAGTGTGTTAAGAGTCATGGCAGCAAGAGGAGACACGTAATGAGTTGGTTAACTTGATCCAGAGATGGGGACCGTAACATAATGCCTTGAAGTTTGATTTGAGGAGATTATCTGCATAAATCAAATGTGTGTGTGTGTCTTGTGTGCACTTCAGGGTTGGAGTCTTATCATATTCATAGGTAGGTTCAGAAAGTGTAAACATTACTTCAGTTTTACAAGGCATTGGTATACAGTTTGGGACTAGTTACCTGAGTGTTTGCCTTGCCTTTCAAAAACTTACTTGTGATCTGTTTTTTTCTGTAAAAAATAATAACTTTGGTCTGAGAGTTAACTTAATACTGACACGAACCCTGAACTGTAATCATTAGACGCCAACACTCGAACCCTTCACCAAAAGGGCTCTACTTTTCCTCATGCTCTAAGCTTGTTATGTCACCCTATGATAAGTTGCTAATATTAATTGACACAACTTTAGCAATGCATGCGATCATTTTGAATCTCCAGTAAGCTAATTTTATGACATCTCAAGAAATCGGGAAGGGTATACTTCTTCATTGTGGGAGATGAACACTACTACATGATAAGAGACAATTCTTGGAGGTGGCTCAATGCCATCAAGAATTAATAACTGGCTCAATTGAAAGGTACATATGCACTCATTAACTGAGTGACTCATATTTCCACTATCACTGAGCCACAGTCACGGCCATCCGCCATTACCCAGCTCTTCTTGTCTGAAAGACCAAAAACAACATGGCTTTCTCTGCAATTTCATCCTCCTATCCTCATCTCTACCTTCCGAGGAAGTCCCCGCGCCTCCCAATTCGATGCTCTTTCTCCACGACCCAATCGAAATCGAAATCGACCCATTTCGATCTCAAAACCTACTGGACTACCCTCATCGGCCAAATCGACCAGAAGCTCGACGAAGCCATTCCAGTTAAGTACCCGGAGCAGATCTACCAGGCCATGCGCTATTCCGTTCTCGCTAAGGGCGCCAAGCGGGCCCCGCCGGTCATGTGTGTCGCCGCCTGCGAGCTCTTCGCCGGAAACCGCCTCGCCTTCTTCCCCACCGCTTGCGCACTAGAAATGGTCCCTTTTCAATGCCCTTTTCTTTAATTTGATTGCATTCCTTCTTTTTGTATTGTTTGGTTTCATAGTGCAGAGATTAAACAGGATATAGGTTTTGTAAGCATGAAAATTAGGTCGGGCTTGGTAACTATTTGTTTGTTGATTTTCTTATCTTAGCTTGTTTTGGAATTGAAAGTTATGTTCTTAAATGATATACCTTTCTGTACAAACTTAGATTGGATTTAGATAAATTGTAGTTTAAGAAACTGTACTTAATAATCTTACCCTTGAAAAAAGATAGAGCTAGTTATCTAGAAGATCCCTTTCCAAAGCTAAACACTTTTTTGATTGGTTGTTTTAACTTCAACTATTGAGTGATATCAATTCAATTGGGGCCACTTCTTTGTCTAATACTGAGATGTAATAAACTCAGTCTCTATATCTGTTTATTTGCAATTGTTCTGACGAATTTCGAGTTGGGTATTATTTTCACTTCAATCTTGTAACCGTTTGGTGTATGGCAATGGAATTGTATGAGAGCTCCAATCAGAATTCCATTTTCATACCCTTTTCTGTAGCTTTTGATGCAAGTCTTTTCCCCAACCTAGTTTTTGATGCATTAATGAATTGGATTGTCTAACAGGTACATGCGGCATCACTCATTCATGATGATCTTCCTTGCATGGATGATGACACGTCACGTCGAGGCCAGCCCTCTAACCACACAGTATATGGGGTTGACATGGCAATCCTTGCTGGAGATGCACTGTTCCCCCTTGGTTTCCGCCACATCGTCTCTCACACACCTGCTGAACTTGTCCCAGAAACTCGCATCCTCCGTGTGATCACCGAGATAGCTCGTGCAGTGGGGTCCACTGGCATGGCAGCAGGGCAATTCTATGACCTTGAGGGTCAGCCCAATTTTGTGGAGTTCGTTCAAGAGAAGAAGTTTGGTGAAATGGGGGAGTGCTCTGCAGCATGTGGAGGGATATTAGCCGGTGCTGAAGAAGATGAGATAGAGAGGCTGAGGAGGTATGGGCGAGCGGTTGGTGTACTGTATCAAGTTGTTGATGATGTGTTGAAAGCAAAAATGGTGAAGACCGAGGAAGGTGACAAGAAGGAGAGTGGGAAGAATTATGTGAGATTGTATGGAGTGGACAAGGCTTTGGAGGTGGCAGAGGAGCTCAGGGCCAAGGCTAAGAAGGAACTTGATGGGTTTGAGAAGTATGGTGAGAATGTGTTGCCATTATATAGTTTTGTAGATTATGCTGCTGACCGAGGTTTTAGTGTTGGAGACTCAAGTTGATCCTAGTTGATCCTCTCAGGTACAGACTATATCCTAAAATAGATTCTAAACCTAAATGACTTCTTCTATCGCAGTGGTTTAATTTCTTAGGTTTTGGTATTGAGATTTTGATGGTGAACTGTGTATGATGATTAACGATAAACAATGAAGATGTCAAATATATATATATAAAAAATTAGAAGGAAAAAAACTCCTATATAGTCGTCCGTATGTTTTGTTGTGCACTCAGGAGCTAGAGTAATTATTGGAATGCTGCTTATTGCCTATGCTCTAAGCAAGTTGGGATGTTATTTTGTTTTGTTCAAGAGGGTTGATGAACCCTTCTAAGATATTATGGACGGCGTTTTGTTAACCATTTATTTCGGTCATGAAGTCGCCTTTTTCGACATAATCTCATGCGATTATAAGATTTCATAGCTAGCTTTTCATTGTGAGTTTGTCAAGTTTTAAATTCCTCAATTTTCTTTTGCCAAAATTGTAGTTGTGTGGGTATTAGTATGATGCAATACTAAAAACTTCTGGACCCTTTCTGGAAGGGAGACCAAAAATAGAATTTTTGTATTTTGTATTTGGACCAAGTGCTTAAAAAATGCGACAGTACACAACAAAATTTATCTAAGACGAACAGAATTTATTAAAAATGGACAAAACAATTATTTTATCTACCTCTACAAAATAAAAATACAGAAAAATTATATAATTGAAGGTTGAATACTTATAATAATAATGTCACTTACACAAACTGAAAAATCCTACATACAAAAGATGTCGACCACTAAAAGTCTAAGAATGAGTGACTTGTCCAAATCTCGTTGTTTTATTCTCAAATAAATCTTTTGTGATTTTGCAATTTTCATTTAGTTTTTGGATTATTATTGATTAATAATTCAGGTCCAGATAGGATTGATGAGCATTTAGGAATTCCATTTGCTAGACCACGATCTTGTGCTTTAAATCATCACCTTTATTTGGCACTGTTCGATGTTTACAAAAGAAGAAAATATCATGTAGATTATGACCTATCTATAAAAAAAATCTGATTGATTTCATTTCACAATGATTTTTGAAACTCAATAATCCACCTCTTCACTCATGTCATTAATTACAAAGATATTTGGAGCTTATCCAAAACACACATTATTATTTCTCATATTATTAAAAACTTATTTATTCAAATGGTAAAACAAATTCAATAGAACGTGTTTCACACTTCTACAACTACTTTTGATTAGCGTGTGTTTGTGATTTAATATTATGTGATATATTTTCTTAACAATTCATTGTGTGTTTACTTTCGATTTTATGTGAAAATTCTTATTGAGACGAGAAATAAGAGTCAAATAGATTCAACCGGCTGGATGGATAAGACTTATCACTTCATGATCATTCACCCTATAGAATAAAATAAAATACAAAGATCGAGGAAGAATTGCTAGAATAGTTTATGATCAATCTAATTCCTAAACTAATTTGTTTCAACTTTTACTTTTGTTATTACAACAAATCGTCTGCTTTCAATAATATCAACTCGCTTAGTTCTTGAAAATGAAAATCGAGTTTTATGGCAGCACTTAAAATGTTCAAATGAATTATAGCAGAGTTTTATGGAGATTATTTTCTGAACTTGAAGACTAATCTTATTTCTTAAAGAAAAAGGGTAATCTTGTCCAACAAAATTAATAGCTTTATCTAATTTCGGTGATCAGTAATATGCTCAATAATTAATAAATTATTCTAATATTAAATAGTTAATCTAAAGTACAAACATTCTTCTAATTGATAGTCACATTTTTAGCATTGTTTTGTTTCACACTCGAACTCCCGACAGGCCGCATAATTCAAACGCGCAATCAGTGGGTCAGCACCTCTAAGATCTCGACACGTTACCCCAACGCTCACTTCTCGATTTGCTAAACACCCGCCACGTGGTCCAATAGAGAGCACACGAATGGCACCTGAAGTCGTGTGTCGTTAAAACAACATATGAGTCGCGGGACCCGCTATTATAGGACATTGCTCTCTCCGACGGCGACTCCAAGGTTGTGTCAACTACCTTCTCAATTCATACTTAAATGCACATTCCCGGAAATGGCATTGTCGTAAATGCGGTCCGACGAGGAGGGCATCTTAAAACTAAGAAATGGAACGAGAACAGAAGAGCCACATGTTGCAAACCAACACACTGTCTGTAAACTACAGATACTTTCTTTATAACCAACTCCATTCTACTTTCGGTAGTTTCCTATATTTTGCCTACCTAACTTCGCCACTTCCTCCCCAAACTTCCACTTAAAGAAACCTCCCTTCTGTTTATTATTATCATATTGGATTTGTTAATTGATTTGATCTACAGTAACTCAAGTGACACTCATTGTGCTCTATAATACATAGATTTACCGTTCATGAAATCTTTCAAGACTCAAGCTTCATTCAAGAGCTTGAGGAAGATTTCTGCTGCTCCCGCTCTTGCAGATTCGATCGCCGACGGCGACCAAGAGAAGTCCAATCTCTTGAACCATAATATTCCGATGAGGGCCGGTGAACAGTCCGGCCGCCGGGACGAGATTGTCCTCAAGGTCGACACCGACGAGTCCAATGCTCCCGGAGACCCACTTGCCGACCCTTCTATCGCCAGGATTTGGCGGGAATCCAGCTACAATTTCCGGAAAACCGGCGAAAATGGCGGCAACGGCGGCGGCGGTTTCCATTTCAACAATCGGGAGGACGACCCGCCGTCGAAGCTGATCGGCCAGTTCCTGCACAAGCAGAAATCGGCCGGCGATTTCTCGCTCGACATGGACCTGGAAATGGACGAGTTGCGGCCCCAAACCAGCCTGCCGTTGCCGTTGGTGGCGGGGTCGCCGATCACTCGGGCCTCGCCGAAGGGGCCGAATCACAATCCAAGGGTTTCTTTCGAGGCGAACGAGGTCAGGAGGCGGAGCAAGGACTCGATGCCGGAAAATCGCCAGGAGAATTACGCCGGCGGCAGCGGCGGCGCGGAGGTGCTGAGGTGCACTTCAAACGCGTCGTTTAAGTACGGTCCCAGCTCTCT
>JAYMSU010000736.1:0-12394 GCA_036897765.1 Erodium chrysanthum | reverse complement strand
AGACCGAAAGTCCCCGGCGGGAGAGCGCCGGTGTCGGCCTTCGGTCTGAGGTGGCGGAGAAGGAGAAAGGTGAGAAATACGAGGAGAGATGTGAAGAAGACAGAGATGAGTTCCATTTTTTTTTTAGAGAAGTGCGAGTTTATTGATTTCAGTGTATACTGTATATAGTATATATCCAGTGGCAGTAATGGACAATGTCGATGGGTATCAGTGAACACTCTTGCTGAACTAAATTGTTTTTTTCGTGTTTTCCTAAAACAGGGACACGTCATAAAAGCGATAAGGTGCACGCTAGCTATTTATCGGTTACAGACGTTTTCTTAATGTTGCTGAATATTTTTATTGGAAATAAAATGACAGTTTATGTAATTATTATTTTTCAAAAACTTGGAACTTGAAAGTGTATATGATATTAATGTTTCCCTTATATGTTCAAATTGTATATTTGTGGAAACTTCAAACTGTAATTAATTATTCAATGGGTCACATGGACCACACCGCAATCAATTAGACAGATAGACAAAGTCTTGAAGAAGAAAGGAAGAATGTAAATCGACTCAAAGACCAAACGAACAAGCAGGAGTCAATATTGTCCGTTCAAGTTGAGCTTCAAAACGATAGGATATGGAACTCAATGGTTATGGTTTTCGTGTTCAGTTTATGGCGATCTCTGACGCGGACGCTCAGCGGTACATATCCATCCGTGTCAAGTTTCACGTCAACCAAACTGGCTTCTTCTTTGCGAGCTGGTTGAAGCTCCTATCCCTGATTTCAACAATTAAGGGCCAAGTGCAACTCCAACTTATTCAAAATTAGTAATCTTAACTCTAGTCCTCTCTATCTTTGAATTTGATGTGTTAATGATACAGTGTCTTATTGTAGCACTCCCTTTCAATATAATAAATGGTCATAATGATCGTTCTGATGATGTTATAATTATAACTTGATTAAACATTATTTTTTGTTTTTTATTACAAAAAAAAACTGAAAATTTAGTTTTTGGTATATATTGATTGGAATGAAATCTTTTGTGTAAAATTTATACAAAATACATTGAGTTAGAAATACTAAGAGACGGTGAGAGGTTTGAAAGAGAAAAGTGCCGGTGACTATGTGGAACAGTTTTTTTTTTTTTGAAAGTTCCTATACAAAATGTAGGAAGACAGCTACAAAATGCATTTTAATGTTGTGTAAGACAAAAACTGATTAAGACGTATACTTGGATATAGATAGTTATTTCTTGAAGAAAAAAATTATTTAAAACAGTCCATATGAATATAGAGATAGAAGACGGGTGTAAATCCTTCTTGTAATATAATTTACAAACCGTTTAAAATTATTGTACACCGTGTTTAAAATGTTCACGTTTTGTTAAGAACTAGATTTAAAAAATCTAGCTGAAGACATTGAAAACTTGTGCATATTTTATCAGGAGTCATTTTCACAATCATTTTCAAAACATTCGTACATAAAGGTTTGTCTTAGTCTATATGTACCATTGGGTTGGGATAATATGAAACTTGTCATAAACGTGGGCTCAGTGGACGAATGAGACTACAGATCAAGAAGGCTGTTATGATTAATTGCGTTGAACGATTCGCATTGTGAGTTTGAAGAAGTTTTGTTATTTCTTGGAGCAGGATACCATGTCAACGTGCCGATAATCCAAAGGAACACGAGAGAAATTAGCATCTATAAGAAAGAGTTCACAGCAGTGTTGGTGTACCTTAAGGATCTACGACGTTTGCCTAAGTACAATACCTCCTCGATATTTAAACACTTAGGAAATAGCATGAAACCCAAAAGCCACTCACCTGCTTATTAGAATATACAAAATATCAAATTATTCTCCAACCTAGAAGAAGTACAAGTCTGCCTAGATTGTCTCACTCTGGCTGCCGTGTCTGTAGCCTTAGCTCCCTGCGCATGGCAGAGATCAATGTCACAATATAAACCAGCAATGAGGATCAATCGATAATAAATATATTAGGAATTTAAGGTAGTGCGAACTTCCATTGTGCAAAGAAAAAAGTTCAACAAGTCAGAGCTTGATTTTGGCTTGGCTAACTTTGTGTAGTGTAAAAAGTACAAACTTCTCCGTGTGTATGGGTTGTATCAGTCAAGGTCAAGAAAACAGATGAAACTTTGATGCTATTCAGTAATTTTACAATCAATTCTAGAATTGTTTTTGAATGGACTATATATGCTAGGCAAAGGAAAACCAGACCATGATATTCTTTCTAACTGCAGCGTAAATGTGATGCAAGGAGAAAGAGAGAAGGTCAAAGACTACATTGACAAAACGGCTGCCACATAATATGCTAATATCTTACAGGCAACAGGTAATACCTGAAAATGGGATGTCAGATGTTTTCTCCAAGAACCCGATTACGGTATTCTCCCAATGCCCATATAGGGAAAATGTTTCTATACGCAGCATAAGTAATCATACAATTCTTGTTGAACACTCCCATGATTTGCTGTAACAATGAGAAGATAAATTAAATGTACTGCATTAGAGATTGAGGCAAATAATATTACACAGTCAATGTTTTTCTTTGGTAAATGGATTTACTTCTGGACAATAAATATTGAAGTCACTCATTGTTTTCAGAACGATGCAAACGCATTTTACTAATGTAGCTTCCAACATTTCCTATCACGCAGACACACAAGCAAAAGAGAAGAATAGAAAAGAACCAATGCATATAGGGGGAAAGGATAATAAAGAGAGTGGGACGAAAGGATGTTTAAAAGTGGCAGAATGATATTGTATCAATCCCTAAATCAGAAGAACTCTTCACTTCAGAATCAACAGACAGGTAAGAATATGCAATGCCAATCTCAAAACAGTTATTTTTCAAACTCTGACTTCAGTAGAAAAATGTCATTGACAAATTCCCCTCACTGTCTTAAATCTTGCATTATGACAAGTATTATTTGTGCAATCAAATAATCAAGCTATTTGGGAAGTGTTGGAGGAATACCTCCTGTGGAAAATCTCCATTATCCATCTGGGAATTTATTAGACATCTTGCTGCACGGTGCAAAGGTGTTGGGTCTCTCTCAGCCTGCTCCAATAATGCAAAGGTCATATATGCGATAATTGAATACTCGAGATATACAACCTGAAATCTAGTTAATTTGGTTCAAGTATGCTTCTGATCAAGTTGTTTGCACCTATTGCGGTTAGCTAACTTAAATCATGCTTCAAAATAAACCTATAAAGAGGTTGGGTAATTCAATAAATAAATCAACTAAATTAATAAGTTTTGCTATAAATTCAACTACCACATGTGAAACCCCGAGGTAATTCAGAGTAACTTGACAAGTACCTGTCCTGCTTCGGTAAGAGCCAACATAGCCCAACCAGTATTCACTACATGAGATTTGTTTCCATTGATATTTGTGTACACCTGCAGAGAAAAAACAGAGCACAAAGGATTAGATATATAAATGTGAGTTGGTGAAAGGCTTATGTAGCATTAAGAACATCACCCAATTTTTATTATTTCAGGAGTACTCAATATCATCAAGAACCTTTGTGCGTGAAACTACTATTTTCATTCATCAGTTAATTAGAGTATTGCGGTTCTAGCAATGAGAACTGTAAAAACAAAGAAACATGAATCTTTACAGCAATTTAAGTTGAATAAGATGATAGTTTGAATGCAAAATTTGCATGTCATGCTCACAAAGAATAATTTAAAAGAAGAAAGGGAGGATAAGAGAGATTGGACCTGGTTTTGACAAGAAAGATAACTCTCTCCCCAACCACCAGAAGCAAGTTGTTTGGACAACAGAAAATCACAAGCTCTACGAATGCTGGAGCTATTGTTATAGTCCTTTCCGGCCGCAACCAATCCTTTAATCCCAAACCAAGTACCATAGGTGAAGCAAACACCCCATGAACCATACCTGTTCAGAAGAAAAAATTAGGTGAACTTTTAGGGGAAGATATTGATTATAAACTTTATACAATTGAAAAGCTGGTAAAAAGTTACAAAATTATTTCACTTATGGACATCTTATAATTTCACAAGGTTTCCAGAGAAATGAGCTAACCATGAACCATCTAGTCCCTGTATTTTTTCAATGAATCTAGTGCCTTTTTCAATACATTGTTTAATTTCCTCTCGCCGATGTCCCGGATATGCTTTGTTGAAAGATACCAAAGCTTGAATTGCAGCTGATGTACACTCCACATAACTAAAATGCTGATATAGTTAGTAATAAATCATAGTTTTAAATACGAGAGCCATTATAACCCAAAAATCTGATGTCTTACGGATAATCAATGACAATGTCTCCAAAAGTTTCAGCAGGGTTGATCAACTGATAACAAAAACAGAGATTATCGTTATAGTCAGATGATTAGCACTGGAGGCACAGACAAAATACATGTATGGGGTGTCCTCTTGGGGAAAATGGAATGCATATATTGCTTTCCATATATACTATACAGTAAGGTAAGAATTGGTAGAATAATGTAAGTGAATAATTCTGTATCTGTATAAGATTTACCTCCATCCAGGGATAGGATCTTGTCAGCTCATATGTTGCAAGACCACCATCAGGATTCTGTAAATGAAGAATAAAGCATATAGTATTCAAATTATTGTCCTCCTAAAACTACACAACTGTTAGAAAGGAAAGCAGTTGGACAACAGCGCAATTCACAATGCAATACATCATGAAGGTCCACAATATAAACTGGGTGCAAGTATTTTCTGATAATTGCATTGGAACCCTGCTACGATGTGGAAGGTTTACCAGCAGTTGTTGATGCAATTGCCAATAAACTAGTGTTACAAGTAAAAAAACAAGCTACCTGGAGTGAAAGAATGACATTCACGGAATCATATAATCGTTTTGCTTCTAATTGCTCCCCAACAATTTCTGATGGAATTTTTGACAGTAAGAGAACTGCCTGAAAAATAGAAAAGGGGAAACCATAAAGATGTGACAAATATAATAAACACTTTAAAGAAGTAATTTTGAATTTGACCGGCCATTACCTTCAACCCTTCTGCTGTACAGTCTGAGATCGGCCATCCATGATCTGCAGTAGAGAAAGGCCATGCACCTTTTGAAATGTGTCGGTACCAATAGTCAAGGTCGCCAGGGCAATCTTCTAGAACCTTTACCAGGAACAAAGACATATTTTAAAATGGCCAATATAGGTGTTTTCACACATAAAAGGTGTGAACAGACATACAAACTACCTGAGAATTTTTCATGTACATGTGTGCTTTTCTTAGAGTTGGGCCGTAATCTTCAACCAAATTGGCTGAAATGATAGCTTGAACAGCAAAAGAAGTGTCCCAGAGTTGACTTCCATTATAACCCTGTAACACAATTCTAATGTCTTCAATAGATGGTCATTCAAATCTCAGAGCGCTCTATGACCAAAAGAACTGTGTATCACACTTAGCTATAAAACCTTAATCATCTAGGTACTTTATGGATGGTTCCTGTATCATTTTACAACTTACATGAACAGATACAAATTTAACTGTATTCTGCCGAGCAATT
Organism: Erodium chrysanthum; assembly: GCA_036897765.1. Lineage (NCBI taxonomy): Eukaryota > Viridiplantae > Streptophyta > Magnoliopsida > Geraniales > Geraniaceae > Erodium > Erodium chrysanthum. The sequence continues at coordinate 6,859 of JAYMSU010000736.1, read as the reverse complement.
CTGAAAATCTGGTAATGTTTCATATGCATGATGTATGTACACAAAGCAAGTAGAGGGGAAAATAACAAAGCAACAACTATAATGCACATGATAGTATGTACAAACCTGCATTTTCATGCCATCTTCAGCCATCCACAGATAATCATGAACTCGTGGAAGATGTAATTTGAAAGCCTCCGAGTTTGGATCTTCCACCCAGCAGCAAAGCATATTTAACACCTATATATAATAATTAGGAACACAGTTTTAGCTGACATCAAACTGTAATTCTAGCACTAGCTCATCATGAAAAATTTATTTATGACAGGAAGTGTATAATACAAACCTACAAGAAATAATAATCTAAAATCATACTATCCAAAACAATCTAGGGAAACATGATGAGGAAGCGTGTCATAGAAAGCATTAAAACTTAGAGAGCGCGCAGGCAATGAGAACAAACTTTGCAAGTGCAATAACTATTAGGCTGTCAAATCTCCCGTCAACCAGAGCAAGTCAATATTTGACTTACACATAGCCCAACACATCTAGACCAAAGAGAATGGTAAAAACTATAGCTCCTAGCCACTGACTGATGAGGGTTTAACTGTTTTTTCCTTGTTTTTTTCTCTTTTTATCCTCATCCCTCACAACCCTCTGCAATTCTTATCATTATCATTCACAAGTTAGAGTTTAAAACCAGAACTTTCAGCAATAAGACCTTTCAGATTAAAAGACAAGAAAAACAACATAAAAGAGAGATACATGCCTTGTTTACTGGTCCGATGCAAATATAACGAGTATTATCATCCTCATAGTGTATGTGCTCCATTGCAGTGCGAAGAGCCTTTTCTCTTAACTTCTTGCCAGGCCAATGCATCAAAACAGGTTCTACAGCTTTATGAAGAGTTCCCCAAAGTATATCCTGTACCAGTGGATGTGGATAGTATAAATCTTCCTGCAACAGAGACAAAGCAGCAAATCATTTGTCAGTCTAAGAATGTAAGAACATTCCTAAAAGAAAGTAATTCAAGAAAATTAAATGGTAGACATTTTGTTAGACTGATACAAGTCCTCCCTACCCAATGGCGGAGCTAAGGGGGGAGAGAGGGAGCACGTGCCCCCCTGAATCTTTTTTTATTTAATTACCATTACAATTTTAAAAAAAAAATGTTTTATGCTTTTGTTACATCTAAGTTTCCTAGTTGTAGTTTGTATGAAAAGAAAAATAGATCTATTTAAATTCTTATCTAGGATTTTAGACTGTTATCGTATTATTACCAATTTGAGTTAATTATCTATAAAGTTATTGTGGTTATTAGGATATATATTTCAAAAGAAAATCTGATTTCATCAATCCTAATAAGGGAAAATCTACAAAATTAGATGATAGCATTTATGAGAAAAGTGATAAAATGGTGGTCACAAGTTTGGGAATCAATTATGAAAATCGTGAAACATATCCAAAAAAGATCATATATTATAGACTATGGTCCTAATGTTCAAGATCAAGTACGAAGAGAATATATACAGAAGGGTTCACCACTGGTCACACTTTGTAAATAAGTCATTCATCATCTTACCCTGTGTTTAAGTATCACTAGAAGAATCACCTTCAAATGTGTTTATATTATTCCCGATTATCTATCTTGTTAATTAGTCACTAATTACCTCCGGTCTTGTCATTATATTTTGATTAGCTTTATTGTTTCCAATTATATATTTCCCTTCATAATACTCTTCTGCTGCCATAAAAGATGTGTGTACATCATCAATCTTGCTACATTTGTAACAAAATTTCAAGCATGTATGAAATTTAACATGTACTTCCTTTCATGGTATAAAGTATAAACCCTGACCTTCATTACCATTTTTGAACAGCAGATCATGAGATGAATGCAAAAATCATGAAATAGATATGCATGTCAACAATTAGGTTTCAAAGGTAAAGATGATAGCACCAACCTTTGCACATTCGTTTCGTGCGTGATCCCAATTTATTTCATGATAAGGTACGGTATAAAGCTCCTTTCGCAAAGACAAAACTGTTGGTGTGATAGGACCAACAAACCTCTTGCCATACAAATAAGACATAGGCAAGTAGACCATTCGACAGTGACACCACATCCTTCCTGCAGTGTAGCAAAATTTGTAGATATTGTTTAAGCCATACCAATTATTTAAAATCAGAAATTTTGAACTCCTAACTTTTAAAATCCCCCAACTCCTGTTGAACTCTGAACCTAAATTTACACGGTAAGATATAATGCTTCTCATGATCCCTCTTGGCTATGCACTCTGAGGAAGCATGCTCTAAGGGTTGGAATTTCAATCTTTGTTCCTCTGCCTTTTTTCCCCTCTTGTAAATCTAATCAGTTTTTAACTTATATAAGCTTCTTACCAATAATAGAAGAAGCTAAAACCAACTTTGCTTCTCTTACTAAGCCAAAGGTTAAGAATTGGGACAAGTTTTACATACTTAAGAGCACTGGCTGTACCAAAAAAATTATTATCACATGTATATGAGGAAAGGGTAGTGCAACAAACATGCATAACAATGACTACTTACAAACAATACAAATCACTTTTCATCATACTGTAAGTGTTGCATTTAATTTCTGTCTATTATCTCATTAACTAAGATTAGTTCAAACACTTACAAATTTTTGCAAGAGAATGTAACAATCTTTTGCAAATTTTGGTGCTTCTTTTTCGTTGATCTTCATTTTTCCATAGATTATAAAGGAGATTACATTGTCAATTAATTTTTTTATTTTCTTAATATATACTTTTTAAGAATATGCATAATTTAGTTTTAACTTTTTCTGAAAAAGAACTGATATAGTAATGGTAAATGTATCAGTAAATAATTTAAAATTTTAGCTTGATACATTTGGCTTTGCCCTTGACTACCTAGGACTAGCAGGAACTACTATAAGTCAAAATAGCTTATAAATGACAAGGAATCGTCAATTACCTGGATGGATTGGGAGAGCATAAGGAAGAAGCCATATTTCAGGGGGCAGGGGATTATTGCCAGACCATTCAAACACCCCAAGTACCTATTGCCATCAAGAAAAAGGAAAAGAATCAAACCAATGTCATAGAGTACCTACAAGTAATACCGAATTTGATGCTTAAACAAAAGGCATGAAGTTCTGAACTGAAAGCCACATCTTCCCCCATGATGTTATTGCAGTAGCGCCACCATGGTTCAGAATCCAATCACGGCCTTTCTCCATTGCTCCTTCCCCATCATTAGCTCCTTCTCCAAGCAATCTTAGAGTAACATAGCTCAAGACAGAACCAAACATTGTGCTCGGTCCCTCAATGTGTAGACCCCATCCACCATCCTCATTCTGCAATTACAGACATCTACATTTAGAAAGCTTTCGGACAAATCCAAGAATCTTAGAAAATGAGAAGTGGGTTGACTGGATGTCATAGTAAGAATCAGCAAAACCCTCCTTGCCTGGTGGTTGTAGAGATAACGGCATATCTCCTTCTTATGCTCTTCTGTTAAAACTGCATTGAGTGCTCCAGTAATAGACAGACAAATTATCTGATATATTTACAAACAAAAGTTTAGGGTTAACCGTCTAGGGGAAATTTCAGTTGTCATATGACTACATATATTCCCTAGCATATCTTTCACAACCGAAAAGAACAAGCTCGAAGATCAGCAGTTACCAAACCAGGCATAAGAAACATGGGACCGCCATAATCTCCAGGCCAATGTCCATCCTGAGCTTGGAGAGTTGAATGGAAATCTATAGCCCTTTTTAATGTGGTTATCACCATCTCTTCAGAGACATCTTCTGTATCTTTTACTTTGACTTGAGGTAGTACACTTCCTCTTGGATTCTCCTTGGCAAACTATACAGTTAAAACATTGGCAAATGGTTATAATTCGGTACAGAAGTTATAATAATAATAATGAGCTGTACATATAAGTGCTATAAACTGAGGTTATTAGATTCTAAAGATAAACTAACAAAAGGCTTATATATATTATTACTACATGTTAGACAACATTAAGCGGCACACTTTAGTCTTTTCAAATTAGGTACAAATACAAAAAAAATGTAAATCATAAAAGCAGTTAGTTCTATAGTAATTTATCAAACTGGGGAAAGTAAACATAATCGAAAGAATGGAGAAAATAAAGTTTTGTAATGTAAGAGATATGGCTATCACATTTAAACCTAATTAGATAATGTCACATGCTTGAGCAAGGCAGCTGATTTCGGATTTGAGCATCACTTTCAAAAAACTTGTGAAACTTTGAGTTCCAGAGAACGAAAAAAAAAAGAGGTCAAGCCACTAAGTTTATATCAAACTCTACCATCACTGAGACTATTGATGAAACAAAGTGATACTGAAGTTACTCTTACTTATTAGGCAAAGTTCACCAATAATTCTAGGAATGTAGGTTGTTTGAAAGAGTAATTACAGTGCTAAAAAGGTAATTATTATGTTATATCAATCTCATTGTAAACCAAATATTCATTTTTATGGTCTACAAGTTGATGGCATAAATTTGAGTGATGAAAAAGTGAGAGGAGTTGAGTAATTGAATAACAGATATTCCTTTTAGTTCAACAATACTGAATACAAAATAGTACAGAACCATATTGGATCAACTTCATTAACTAGGTTAGTTATAATAGGTTAGGACCCATTCTGAAAGAGTCAAGTGAGTCATGTGCAATAGTTCAGCCAATGAGGTAAAAATTTCTTATCATTTTAAGATGGAGCAGAAAGTAGTGAATAGAGAGCAATTGTCTTTTTCATTTACTTTGTTCCATTTCAAACAAGCAAGAAACAAAAAGCAAGAGTACAGTTTCTTCTTAGCATGCCAATGTTTTCTCAATTCTGTCCCCGAGTTATTACCAAACATACAAGTTTCTTAAACCAAATAGGATAATTATTAATTGCCATAAACTACAAAACATCTTTTTCTATTTAATTCATCTTTCAGCCTAACAATATTAATTCTTAACATCAGTGCTTGTAGTCAACAGAACCAGAATCAACAAGCAATTGTACTCAAACTAAAATCAAATCCAAGCTACAATATACTTTTAAGAACTGAGGTTCCACTTCGATGGTACAACTGGCTGCTTATAAGATTGGAGTTAGTGAAACAGTATCTCCCCAAGAACTGGGATTCAGCTGCGATGCATCCCTTCCATGTAAATCAAAGGGCATCATTACTAATGAAAGTTAAATTTCAAAATTACTATATAAAAGTCAAATTTCAGTTCAAATTCAATTTTGATTCTCTTGAAAAGCCAAGCACGTTCTAAGGACAATAGCAACAATCCCTGGCCCACAAAAAGGTCATCGTTGACAGAGAGATGCTACCTCCATCCCCCTCTAGTACGTCACCTATAACAGCTACACGGAAAGCTTCTAATCACACATCATCACATAAACAACTACATGAATCGGTATAAGAATTACTAAATTCATCTCATATTACAAAGAAACAAAAAATCCTAATTTTCTACTCCACAGAAACAGTCGTTCACGCATCTATTAAAGATCAACGGAGCACACAAACCTGAAAGCGCATAAGCAGATCTGAACTGTGCTTCTTCTCAAATCGGCTCCTGCGGAAGTCCTCGCGAGCCTTCTCGATCTCCTCGATCTCCTCGGGCGATCCAAGCTTGGGATCGAACTCCCATACCTGCCTCCCGACGTGATTGTTCGTCGTCCTCAGCCATGGACTCCCCCCCTCGGCGACCTTCAGCTTCCACATTCTATTTCTACTGAGAGGAACAAAGCTACCATTAACGAAACAAAAATGGCACAAAATTATGGTACTAGGGAAAACAAAAATCAGTTCGAGATTTCAGCAAGATCATAACAGAAAACGAAGATTCCGCGCAGCATCGAGAGTATCGAGAAAACAAAGGAAAATGCTGGAAAACGGATTGTAGCGAGAGAAAATGAGGAGGAAGGGAAATAGGGGAAAGTAAGCAGAAATTGAAATCTGAGTGGGAAGAAGCTCACCTGATGAGAACTGAGAGTAGGAGACGAGAGAGATTTTCTCAGAAGAGGGAAATGGAAGCAACAATCATATATATAAGTGGAGAGTGAATCATGCAAGAAATAGAGAATGGGACACGAAGAGTGTATGTGTATGTATGTTGTGCCAAATACGGGTATCTCTTTCATATCTGTATGGGGGTAGTTGTTGCCCACATGAATCGGACACAGTCTGTCATGTTTAAAAATAGGGGATAATGGTAAAATTATAGTGTTATTTTAATAGGGGTAATTCCAAAAAACTACCGTGTAAATCTGACCATTTTCAAGTTGATACGGTGTTTACTTTTTTGTCGCATTTCACTACAACAAGTTTTTTTTCCGTGAAACGGCACGAACAGCGTTAATTTTAATGTGAAATGTCATATTTACCCCTACACTAAATGACAAAAACTTGTTTTTCCTTTTTTTTTGAAATCTGTTTTTCCTTTTGTTTTAATCATTAAAATTAGGAAATAATTTTTGCATATCTGATTCGCAAATTTTCAGTTTTGCAGATCTGTTTCGCAAGGGTTTCTCGATTGCACGCTGGCTGGGTTTGCCGGAGTGGAGCTCCCGTGCCGGCGCTCCAGATCTGCTTCTTCACTCCCGTCAGTTCCAGATCTGCTGCTCGAGCACGGCGATGGCAACGGCTGCAGGAGCGACCTCGACCTCCAGCAGCGACCACGACCTCCAGTAGCTCCTCGAGCTCGAGCTCGAGGCACCGGCGATGCGAGGTCCGAGAATGAGGCTCCGGCGATGCGAGGTCTGAGCGTGAGGCTCCGGCGATGCGAGGTCCGAGCGTAAAGCTCCGTTTCGAGCTCCAGCAGCAGATCTGGAAACGTTG
>JAYMSU010000735.1:0-12395 GCA_036897765.1 Erodium chrysanthum | reverse complement strand
GTTCTTTTATCAGCCATCAACAAAAATCTCTATGTATCAACCATAAGCTATTTGCTTGTATTTAGGGATCGCATAACTAACCGCAACCCACCTTTTGTTGCAAAAACTAATGGGGAACTGTGTTTTGAGTAGCAACTGTTATAACACCATCAATTTCGGTGAAATGATCAAAATGCCCTGAAGATTTTGCTTATACTAACCCCACGCTATCAGCAGTTTTGCAACAACAAACTATAGACGGTCTTTATTGTTGAAAGCAAAATCGTCAGGGTCATTTTACACCAAAATTGACGTGCTATCACAATTGCAACCCAGAACAAAGTTTCATGCATACAGTACAGAATTAACTAATGGGGTTATCTGTAACATTTAGAATGACATTTCTAAATAATAGGCAACGTTTGACCCTTACCCTACGATGAGTCCAATCATTAGGCCCTTTGAATTGACTATAGCACCGCCACTAGCACCGGCATGGACATCAGCTGTAGTGTTCATCACAACCGGGATGTGTTGTTTACCCTTAGAAAGGGGCATCTCAATTGGGTCCACTTGTACCACATAACCAAAGGACACAGATGGGGAGAAGTCTGCAACAAAAACACAAACAACATTGGAGAAAAAGATACAGAAACCGGCAATCATTTAGATGCTTACCACATTTTGGTTCAGGTAGTCCATATCCAATAGCGTATGCCTTTAACCCTTCAAACGGGATTGCAGACTCCACAGAAATGGGAGAAAGATGACCGAGAAAATCAACATTCTCAAGCTGCAAAAGGGCAACGTCCCAAGGTCCTTTACTTTCATACACTGATTTAGCATTACGCCAAATGACCAAGGCGGACCCGAATTTTTGTATGCCCCTTCTGCAATACCAAATTCTGATGTTATATACATCAATCAAAACAAAAAAAAATCCGACTTTGATGCTCTTCAAGATCAACCTATTACCAGCACATGAGCGTTTGTGAGTATGAGGCCTTGTTTGTTGAGCAAAACACCGGATCCCCAGGAACCACCACCAGTTTTAATAAGACATACAGAAGCCATTGCCTTGTCAATATTAGGACGATCTTGAATACGACTGGTCTTACTTTTAGATGCTTTGCCTACAGCATTTTTCAGCAAGCCTCGGCAAGCACTTACAATGGTTTCCCACGGAATCACCAGCTATTAGTCATCCAAAGCTGGAGTTTTAGATAATGCATTCATTCATTTACTGTGATAAAGCATGGAAAAAAAACCCATACTTACCTGAACTTGAGCACCATTGCTCTTATGCTTTAATGGTCTGCTTAGGATGCCAATAAAATGTTCAGGCTCACAGAAAACAGGACCGCCTTCCATACCTGGCAATGGCATGTGAGTCAATATGGAATCCGAGGGCATCAATCAAACCAAATATATTATACAGAAACTCATACCAGGGAGGCACCGAATGTCAGCCATCATTAATCCCAATGATTTGTTAAGTGGAAAGTAGTTGGCTATAGATCCCACCGAGATACTGATTCAAGAAGAGGAAGCTGCAAATTACTACAATAGAGTTGGCAGAGTTACACCAGTAACTAGAAAAGAAAAATGATGCGTATTCAATAAGTCAGCCGGTTGTGTTGATCAACAAGACAAGGGAAGGAGTGAATGTAAAGTTGGAGTTCTGGAGAATAACTTTGGGATCGAAGTGTTTTCACTTAAGTAGGTCAAAGATAGAGTGGATGTTTAGTAGTTGTCAAATTTGCGGTTTGAGTAGTCTAACACTTGATGGGCAAGAGGTAATGAAATGAACAACAACTAATTTAAGTATTTAGATTTGTTCTTCAGAAGAAGGGAGAATTGGACTGTAATGTCAACCGCAAGATTTAAACAAGTTGGTTGAAATGGAGAAGCGCATCATGGATCTTATGTGATAAGAGTTTTCCTCCATGAGCATCTCCAACCTAGGTTGTTAGACAAAAAGGATGGTCAATTAGGAGAGCTTGGGAGGTTAACTGGTTGGAATGTTAGCTTAAATCCTTATTCACTCACCTATGCACCCACCAAATCATTCTCCCATTGTTTCACAATTCTTAATCATCCATATTTTGCTTTCTGTCTCTTCCGAAACCCCTAACCACCCACCCCGAGTAATAACCATGTAGATGCTTTAAAGTTGAAATGAAAATGCTATAGGACAACATTATTGTATGAGATAGGATGTTGGGCTGCGTTGAAAAGTCAAATCGGCATTCCTAAACGAGGTCAAGTAGATAGTGCGTCTATATACGAGAAGATACAAGAAAACTGATTATGATGATTCGGTCATGTATAACGTAAACCTATCGAGACACAAGTACAAAAGATGGAGAGTGGATTTAGGGGTCTTTAAGAGAGCATAAGGATGACCAAAAAAGGTGTGAGGGAGAAGTTATCAGCAAGAATTTGGAATATAAGGGTAATATGACTAAGAATTTGGTAATTGATAACGAGTATTCAGGTGAATGACTTAATGTGATATCTATTTGGTTCATGGAGCTTGGAAAAATGGATAAGGTTGGCGTTGTTGTTGTATTCAGTAAGTTTGCTAATGAGATCTCAAAAGGCTTAAAAAGAGAGATCATTTTATGATCAAGAAGAAACGGTACCTGTTAATGAAATGCAGAGGAGAGGAAACAGCAAAAGGGGAACCCACAGCAAGAAGAAGATTCCCCCTTGTATGTGACTGTGAGACTGCAATAGTGACGTTGGGAAGACCCTATTTTCCAACAACATTTAACTTATTCCACAAACAAGCATTACCATATAAGAAACAAAGTTTTACAGACATTAAATAACATAGTTAGGATACCTTAGAAAATGAGGGAAGTCCAAGAATGGCGATTTTAGCCATGGAAGACTGTGGATTGTTGCCATTTGAAGCTAAAGACCATCCCACTTCCCATTCATGCTTGTCTGAGCCTGAAGAAGCTTCAACGAGTGATTGGAACATAGCAGATGCAGGCACATCAACCTGATCGATCACGTTTTGCATGCATAACAAGCTTCAGCAAGTGCTATAGAGAATTTTGAGATATCCGACTCACAAAACCGTTAAATTGTCTCAAGGAACATCATCAAGATATTACGCTAGAGCCACACATGTTGACTGTTAACTGTACATTGGCTATTTGGCTGACACTTACACTAACAAGGTCTCCTCACACATATTAGGACAATACATTTTTCATTCAATGGGTACCTACCAACTTTAGAAGTTGTGCGTCAACCAAATCAGGACTTCCTTCATTCACAACCTTTTCTGTTTTTTCTCTGTCCTGTAGTAAATCACAATGAATGGATCACAACCAATACATATTTAAGAGAAATAATAGCCTTTCCCTCTCATATCAATACAGAATCACATACCTCTACCATTATATGAATCCTAGCACCAGAAATTAACTCCGGCCGGCCCTGCAACAGATATGAAATTAACAATCCAAGCAACCCAAAACATCAGTCAGTTGCTAAAGCTCTCACCTGTGATGACGTCCCTAAAAAGGGTTCAAGAACAGAAGCCATAGTGACAACCAAACTAGAAGCCACGTTGTTACAAACAACCTTTGCATCATAAAGAGTATCAGGCAATAACATCCCAGATGCTTGAAGTGTTGTTTTGCCAGAACTACACATACCCAGTTGCACAAACCTCTATCAGATCATAAACAAGCCAGAAGAACAAGAATCACATACAAACAAAGCAGGACCAAAATTCAGTCAGATCACATCATAAAAGGCACATCCCAGATGCAATTACTCATAATACCAATTGCCAGAGGCTTAGCTGGAACAAAACCAATCAAATAATTCACTAAACAAAATGATGATGAGTGAGCAAGTAGAAGACGAACCCATTTGAATTGGGGCCTTGGACTCTGACCATGACGGCGAATTTGCGGGCTAGATCGACGATTTGAGGCAAACCCATGTCGGAGGATTATGGTGCTCCGGCTATACAATGTTCAAGTTCGGACATTTCAAATTTATGTTATCAACCAGAGTTGTTGTAAAGAAGCTTTCACTAAAAAGTCTTCGGAAGAATTGGGATAAAAAAAAAACAAAAACAGCTGGATCGGTGGCGCGTGCAATGTACGACGGTGATGATCTGTTTTCATTTTGTCAACGCTAGTTTTTGGTATCCACCCACAGTGGGTGTCTATGTGGGGTATTAATAGTGTGTGTGAACGGACAACTGATTGAAAAGAAAGGATTGTTATAGTGGTGTTGATTCGATTATCGATTTGGGGAATTAAATATATCTGATTACATTGTCAAATACGGTCTCCTCGTAGACCTGCTCATCGGAAGCTCTGTTTTGGCTATCTCGAACACGAGTGGAAGAAGCTTTCCCTCTTGCCACCATGCGAATAATGATCCCGCATCTTCTTATCCGTCCGTCAGTGCTCTCGGGCTACATTGGTACCGTCACAAAACTAACTATGTATGGACGTCCAAAATCCTTCAAAAGTTCACAAAAATCTAGTTGAAACGTTCGAGAATGAAAAATTCAAAACCGAGAACAAGTTGAAGGTGTATATGGGGAATGCTGACCATGTCCAAAAAGGAGAAGACTGAAGTCATGTTCTAATATGAGAAGGAGAAGACTTGTGAATCACATATTCAGGTTGCAAAGTATGCGGATACGCTAATAGTAGACGAGAATTAGCTAAACATAAAAAACACTCTCGCTTTCTGTTCTTCACTGATTAGATTTTTATTATAGTGTAATTCTAATTGAAGTATTTACTTATGTAATCTATATTACGCGAGCGTTTTTCTAGACTCCTTGTGGCATTTTCCTGTCTCCTAGTTTAGACGCATTTTCTTCCTTGGGTTGTATTCGCTCTCAGAATCAGGCTCCTGGGATGTCCGCGGCCGCCAAATACCCGAAAGCTGTTTGTTTTCCTGGTCAAGAACTTCTAAGAGGGAAGCTTTCTCCATATCTGTCGTCAAAAAAGTAGTTGCCGTAATTAATACAGTTGAAGAGCATAAAACTTGGATCCAATATAGTGAAGAAATGAGAAGTAACCTTTTGTGAAACTGAAGATTGGTTCCAAAGCAGCACATGGAATGCTAAAGTTCCAAGTCGGTATGATTTCGTTCTGTACATCCTTTGCATTCCTGATATTAAGCATTCAAATTCTTTTATCAGCAATCACTACAAAAATCTATATATTGTCCTCCATCGTGTTAAACAGAACCCTTAACCATTGGACCAACTTGAGTTGGTAATAATATGAAAAATTAACTTGGTGGTGTTGTAGTATGAGCCTTACCCTACGATTAGTCCAATCAATAGGCCATCTGAATTGATCAAAGCACCACCACTAGCACCGGAATGGACAGCAACTGTAGTATTGAGCATAGCCGGGATGTGTTGTGTACCCTTTGCAAAAAATGGCTCATGAGAATGGGGCATATCTATTGTGACCACATTTTCCACAACACCAGACCACACAGATGGGGAGAAGTCTGCAACCAAAACACAAACAAAGTCGGAGAAAAAGATGAAAAAACTGGCAATCATTTAGATGCTCACCGCATGCTGATCCAAGTAATCCATGTCCAATAACATATGCCTTTAACCCTTGAAACGGGGATGCATAATCCACAGAAATGGGAGAAAGACGACGGGGAACATTCTCGAGCTGCAGCAGGGCAACGTCCCAAGGTCCTTTGCATTCATACACTGATTTAGCATCACGCCAGATCCAAGGTTCCACATGACCAAAGCGAACCTGAATTTTTGTATGCCCCTTCTGCAATACCAAATTCTGACTTTATATATCAATCGGAAAAAAAAATCGAACTCTGATGCTCTTCAAGTTCAACCTAGGACGATTCTGTTACCAGCACATGAGCATTTGTGAGTATGAGGCCTTGTTTGTTCAGCAAAACACCGGATCCCCATGAACCACCACCAGTTGTAATAAGACATACAGAAGCCATTGCCTTGCCAACATTAGGATGATCTTGAATACAACTCAAGGGTCCATCGCTGTTACTCTTATGTGCTTTCCCTACAGCATTTTGCAGCAAGTCTCCGCAAGCACTTGCAATGGCTTCCCACAGAATCACCAGCTGTTACCCAAGGCTAGAGTTTTAGATGATGCATTCATTCATTAACTGTGTTAAAAGTATGGGAAAAACTCCATATTCACCTGAATTTCAGCACCACTAGTCTTATGCTTTAAGGGTCTAGTTAAGATGCCAATAAAATGTTCATGCTCACAAAAAACAGGACCGCCTTCCATACCTGGCAATGCCATCCCATGATCAGAGTCAATATGGCATCAAGCAAACCAAATGTTATGCAGAAACTCATACCTGGGAGACACCTAATGTCGGCCATCATTAATCCCAATGATTTTGGAAAGTAGTTGGCAATAGATCCCACCGAAATACTGATTCAAGAAGAGGAAGCGGAAAATTATTACAACAGGGAGGCATCGACTATTTAGTCCATATCCAATTTATAAGTGCACTGTTGAACAATTCTCCTAATGGTTTGGTAATCGATCACATGTAATAAAGAACAAGTATTCAAGTGAACAATTCAATGTGACCTGTATTTGGTTCATACAATCTGCACTTAGACAAAATAGTTAAGATGTTGCATTGATAAGTCTGTCAATGAGATCTCAAAAGGCTTTAAAAGAAGATTGATGTTATGATCCAAAAGAAACAGTACCTGTTAATGAAATGGAGAGGAGAGGAGGCAGCAAAAGGGGAACCCACAGCAAGAAGAACATCCCCCCTTCTATGTGAGACTGCAGTGCTGATGTTGGGGAGATTCTTCTATTTTCCAACAAGATTTAACTTATTTCACAAACAAGCATTACCGTAAAAAAAATATAACATTATTAGGATACCTTAATGCTTGAGTCGATTTGAAGTTGAAGAATGGCGATTTTAGTCATGGAAGAAATTGGATTGTTGCGACTTGAAGCTAAAGACCATCCAACAACCCATTCATGCTTGACTAAGCCTGAAGAATCTTTAACAAGTGATTGAAACACAGCAGCTGTAGGAATATCAACCTGATCATGTTTTGCATGCATAACAAGTTATTCAGTGCTAATGACAACACAATTTTAAAATTGACATATCATGACTTAGATTACACTACGGTTGGTTCAGGAATCCAGCCACAAAGTGTTATCATTTTAGCATAATATAAAAAACTTATACTAAGTGTTGAAGTTGCAAAAGTCTTAAATTTAAGGTCGCAAAATGGATATTTGGGATTCCCTGAACCCAATCGGGAGTGGAGCGGGAGAGGGGAGGGCTCCCCCGATAGAAAGTGGGGGGCATAAATCTACCCCAAACACGCCCCGTTGCCTTCCCTACCAATGGGCATGTTCAACACTTACCAACTTTAGAAGTTCCGCGTCATGCATAACCTTTTCTTTTTTTTCTCTGTCCTGTAAATGACAATGGATGAGAAACAATGCATATTTAAGAGAAGCAATAACCTTATCCAAATCAATACAAAATCTTAATACCTCTACCATTATGTGAATATGAGCATCAGAAATTAATTCCTGCAACAGATAAAGAGTTGAGAAACTAATTAGCATCACAAACAACCCAAAATGAACATCAGTTGCAAAAGCTCCCACCTGTGACAAGGTCTCTAAAAAGGGCTCAACAACAGAAGCCATAGTGACAACCAAAATACAACCCTCATTTTTACAAACACCCTTTGCAACTTGAGCATTATAAAGAGTATCAGGCAATAACATCCCAGTTGCAAAAACCTCGATCAGAGCACGAAACAAGCCAAAAGAACAAGAATTGCATACAAACAAAGCAGAGGTTTGACTTGAGCAAAATTCAATCACATCACATCAGACGCATTAAGTGTTGTTTAACCATAACTACACATACCCAATTGCATAAAACACAGTCAGAGCACATACAAGACACAAATTACATTAAAGCATGCATCAAATCACTCACTTGGAGCGGCGAAAAGCATGGTTGCTCAACTTGGGGAGCTACAAAATGATGAGTGAGAAAGTAGAAGATGTGATGAGCCAGAAGACACGAACCCATATGAATTGGCAGAGTCCTACATTAGCTCTTCTTACGGTGCCTTGGACTTGGACCATGACCGCAAAATTGCGGGCTAGATCGACTATTTCAGGCAGACACATCTCGGAGAATTATGGTACGATGTTCAAGTTCGGACATTTCAAATTTATCAACCACTTCAGTTGTTATGAAGAAGCTTTCACAAAAAGTCAATTGGGATAAAAAAAAACACAACGGCTAGATCGGTGGGGCGGGTAATGTTCGACGGTGATGGTCAGTTCCTTTTTGTCAACGCTAATTTTTTTTCCATTTATTATGACCCGACTAACACAATCATGTAGAGAGATGAAGATGCTCTTAGTGCTGTTGCGTTAATGACATAATATTGAGATACAGATATCCGAAAGTAAATGGACTGTATTAGTTTGAAGTAAATTATTTACAAATTTAACGAATTGTTCACTACAAACAGTTTCCAGATCAAGCAAAAAAATCATAATAATCACTTTAGAGTGCTCAATCTTTTCTTGGTTATCTATCTGTACATGACACAGCTGAGCTGAGGTTTCTTCTGCAATCCCCGAATGGTCACAACTTACTAACCCTTTTCGACTCACCAAACTTGACAGGGTCTTTCAAGGCCTCTTGTCTTTCCGCCATGAACTTAGCAAACCGAGAACCCTTCACTTCTTTCTTACCATATTCTCCCGGTGGTAACGGGGCAGGACCCGGCTTCGGTGATAGTGGTGGCACCAGTGCCCAAACAGACGATAGTTGTTCGTTTTGTCTGTCAACATCTTGTAGGAGAGAAACATCCTGCATATCTGTTGCCACAAAAATCCCAACACTCAAAAGCCATCACTCAAGCTCTTCTTAAGAAACTAAATGTGGATTATTTAGAATTAATATAGTCAACCACTAAAGTCGGATGAATTTAATCAGACCCGACCCAAAATAGTAAAGAAACGAGAAATGACCTTTGGAGAACTTAAAGATTGGTGCCAAAGCTGCACATGGTATGCTGAAGTTGAGATGCGGTATGATTGTCCCTCCACCGTGCTTTGCATTGCTGATGATGTATTAAGAATTCAACTTCTTTTATCACCAATCCATAAAAATTCTATATATAACCATAAGCTAGTTAGTAATAGTATTCAAAAGTGTATTTGAGCCTTACCTTGTAATGAGCCCAATCATTTGACCATCTGAGTTGATCACAGCACCACCACTAGCCCCGGGATGGACAGCAGCTGTAGTTTCCAGCATAGCCGGGAGATGTTGTGTACCCTTTGCAAAAAAGGGCTCATGAGAAAGGGGCATCTTTGCTTTCACCACTTTTGCCACAACTCCAGAGCACACAGATGGGGAGAAGCCTGCAAACAAAAATACAATCAAAATTGGAGGAAAAAAAATGAAAAAAATGACAATTATTTAAATGCTCACCACATTTTGGGCCAAGTAGTCCGTGCCCAATAACGTATGCCTTTGAGCCTAGAGACGGGGATGCAAAATCCATAGAAATGGGAGAAAGCTGATCAGGAACATTCTCAAGCTGCAGCAGGGCCACGTCCAAAGGCCCTTTACACACATACACTGGTTTAGCATCACACCAGATCCAAGGCTCAACATGATCAAGCCGAACCTGAATGTTTCTACTATGGCCCTTATAGAACATGCTAGCTTCATCAACTACAGAAGAGCCCGAATTCCCCAACTTCTGCAATGCCAAGTTCTGACTTTTATGCTCTTCAACCTCTGATTCTGTTCCTTTTCTTCCACCACTCACAGTTGTTTTCCCAAATCTCCAAGGTTCAAGCAGATGAGCGTTTGTGAGTATCAGGCCTTGCTTGTTCAGCAAAACACCGGATGCCCATACACCATCATCAACGGTAATAAGACACACAGAAGCCATTGCCTTCTCAACATTTATCGGGGAAGTGCCACGAAAATTAGGATGATCTTGAATATAACCATGGCTGTTGCTTATAAATGCTTTCCCTACAGCATTTAAGTTGCCTCTATCATGATAAATCTTTTTTTCTGCATTTTGCGGCTCCTGCAGCAAGTCACTGCAAGCACTTGCAATGGCTTTCCATGGAATCACCAGCTGTTACCCAAGGCTAGAGAGTTTTGGATGATGCATTAACTGTGAGAAAGTACGATATATTATATACAAGGAAAAAATCCCAATTTACCTGAATTTCAGCACCACTAGTCTTATGCTTCAATGGTCTACTTAGGATGCCAATAAAATGTCCATGTTCACCAAAAACAGGGCCACCTTCCATCCCTGGCAATGGCATGCTCAGAGTCAAAATAGAGCCAAAATCCAATAGCATCAAGCAAACCAAATGTTATACAAGAACTCATACCAGGAAGACACCGAATGTCGGCCATCAGTAACCCCAATGATTTGTTAGGTGGAAAGCAGTTGGCAATAGATCCCACTGAGATACTGATTCAAGAAGATGAAGCAGAAATTATAACAATAGAGTTTGCAGAATCATCCCAGAAACTAGAAATGAAACTCATATCAAAAGGCTTCAAAGATAAATCCTTTATGATTCAGAAAAAACAGTACCTGTTAATGAAATGCATAGGAGAGAGGACACCAAAAGGGGAGCCCACTGCAAGAAGAAGATCCCCCCTTCTATGTGAGATTGCAGTGGTGATGTCAGGAAGATCCTATTTTCCAACAAGATACATAAATTGTAAGTGTATAACTTGTTCCACAAAAAATGCTCTCCATTAAAATCCGTTATATTTCAAACCGCCGAGTGATGCTGTCAGGATAAAGGCATACCTTCCAAAATGAGGGAATACCAAGAATGGCAATTCTAGTTGACGAATCTCCCGTGAGACTTAAACTACTTGATGTTTCAGCTTCCAGCTGCCTTCGATTCTTCGTGAATAATCTACTCTCACGCTCTGTCTGAAACATCAGTTAAAATTCAATTTTACAAAACATAAACAAAATTTTCCATTACTAACTGAGTCTTCAGCTCATGCTAGGATTTGGGGCATTTCAAAAACTTCAGACAGAGGTTTGAAATCCCTTTTTATCTCCTTATTAGTCAGAGGTTTTAGCGCATCCCTATATTTAGAGCACTTTCCCCAGTCAGCATTTGCTGAACCAAATAATGTTAAACTATTAGCTAAACAGTGCAGATATTATTTACGAGAATCACGTATCTTCAAAGAAAACCACCACCCTCAAACTGAATGATCAATGTGACTCAATGGTGATGGTTCATTGTTTTCAGTTTCGAAGTTTTCTTCTTATATTAGATCAACTGTCGACTAACCGGGTGGAGAAAAGAGTATCAAGAAAAAGAGGCATTGTACATATGCAATATACAACTCTAAGATTAAACCATATGAAATGATTTTGGGAAGTCTAACCTGTCTTTGAGTAATATCCATGGAGGACTGGGAACGGTTGCCATGAGAAGCTAAAGACCAACCAACTTCCCATCCATGCTGAAGTGATCCTGAAGAAGCTTCAGTAAGTGACCGGAAAGCAACGGCAGATGCAGGGACATTAACCTGATTATTCCATTGGCCAATATTAAAACACGTTAAATGCATAAGAAGTTATCAATCATGATATTTTAAGACAAAGAAGTACTCACTAAAAGCACTAAATTGAACATGATTTATGCAGTTCCATCTCAAGCAATGTCATCAAAATATTAAGATAGAGCAGCACATGTTACTGACTGTTTTATGTGTCATGGCACATTGGATGTTTTGACTGTACTATGCGTTGGTCTTGGATGCTATAAATCTGTACTTTTTGGATGCCCATAGGGAGACTCCAAAGATCAGCTCAAATACAAGAGACAGATTGAGATTTCAGCTTCCAGGCTTTCATTACCATTAAACTTCAGTTTGCAATTTACTATACTCACTACAATTGATCATGACTGAAAAAAATTCTAGTATAAGAATAAGAAATTACATCAAAGGAGAAAAATGGAGGCAATGGACTTAGGAATTCATGGAAACATTACAAATCAACAATTCCCAGAAATCTATGAAAAGATCTCTGAAATTTAGACTTAAAAACTGCCAAACAACATGGGAGAAAAGACACCAAGATCTTGCATTGGATCCCCTACCCTTAAAACATCTTCCTATTCTTCTATCCCCCAAGAGGCTATCAAATCTGCTACCAACTTGAGTAAAACCCAATAAGTCCTAGGAAAATAATAATCCAACTTCACAAAAACATTATGGAAATAGGATGCTATGTTCCACGGCAACAAGAATAATTATACAATGCTGTACAGTTCATTTTCTATACATGAGCTTGCATCTGATTATCCCAACCAAATTTT
>JAYMSU010000734.1:0-12395 GCA_036897765.1 Erodium chrysanthum | reverse complement strand
TGAACCTAGTCATGGGGGGGCTCCGCTCAGTTCAATACAGCTATGTCCCGGAGGGAAGGAATATAGGTCCGGTGATACCAACTCGGGGCATTCGGCAAGGTGATCCTTTATCTCCTTATTTGTTCATCCTTTGTGCTGAAGGCTTGTCCCGTTTGATTCATAGTTACGAGACTGCGGGATGGATTCATGGATGTAGAGTGGTCACAGGAGCTCCTCGTGTGTCCCATCTTTTCTTTGCGGATGACAGCTATGTTTATTGCAGAGCATCAAATGAAGAGGCGGTCAGACTCAGAGAACTGTTGCAGGTGTATGAGAGAGCTTCTGGGCAAGTAGTGAATTATCCGAAATCAGCGCTCTTCTTCAGTCGGAACACCAACCCAGCAACGCGACAAAGCATTTGTGCTACCTTGGGAATTCGAGTAGCAAACGACGCATCCAAGTATCTCGGACTGCCCAGTATGGTTGGAAGAAAAAAGAAAGAAGCTTTTGCATACATCCGGGATAGAATTGAGACAAGAGTGCAATCCTGGGACACAAAGTTTCTGTCGAAGTCAGGAAAGGAGGTTTTAATAAAGACGGTAGCCCAATCGATCCCAACCTACGCTATGTGGGTCTTTGTGTTTCCGGACAACTTAATAAAAGAGATAGAAAGCATATTAGCTCGATTTTGGTGGAAAAATGGAGCAGGAGAGGCTAAGGGCATACACTGGGTAACCTGGAACAAACTATGCAGGCACAAGGAGATGGGACGGCTGGGATTTAGAGACCTAAAGGATTTTAATTGGGCACTGGTCAGCAAGCAGGGGTGACGACTAATGGAGAACGAGCAAGGATTGGTGGCTCGGGTTTTTAAAGCTCTGTACTACCCCTCGTCGAGCTTCTGGGCAGCAGAAAAGGGACACAATCCTAGCTGTATTTGGCAAGGAATTTTTAAAACCAAGGAGCTGATCATGAAAGGAACCAGGAGAATCATAGGGAATGGAGCGGAGACAACAATAAGGGGTATGCCGTGGCTACCAGGTGATGACCCGATGGTGCAAACAGAGTCACCGGCGATCGGAGACAATAATGTCGCAGCTCTCATGACTATGGACGTTTCAGCTTGGGATGGGGAAATTCTGCCAGACATTTTCCAAGAAAGGGACAAGGAACATATTCTCCAAGTGCCAATTTCGACTACAGGATGTTCGGATGAATGGGCATGGACAGAAACAGTCTCAGGGAGGTTTTCGGTCAAATCGGCCTATAACATTCTAAGCAGCGCAGAGGGTAGATGGTCTCAAAACGAAAGAGAGAAGGGATGGAAGCGCATATGGGATTCGTGGGTTCCGCCAAGATGGAAGATGACAACTTGGCGAACTGTCGCGGCCATAATCCCGACAGGGACCCAATTGGTCAAACGGAGAGTCCCTCTTATTCCGACATGGCAGTGTGCAAGCAGGAAGTGGAAACTGACAAACATCTTTTCTGGGAGTGTGATTTTGCTCGGGGATGTTGGGATCAACTAGGCATCGTCTATAACCCAATAGGAGATGCCTCTTGTTCGGACAGGTTTTTGGAGCTGCTGGGACAAGGCCAGAAGTGTGAAGAAATTGTAATGGTGTGCCATGCAATCGGGGGAGAAAGGAATAACAGACACTGGAGGGGCCGCTCTCAAACAGTGGATGCTTGCGTCCACCGGGCGAGGAGTGACTTGACCTAATAGACTAGTCTTTTGGGTCAAGTGGAGTGATCAATGGGCTTCTTTGTTATGCCTCAACCGGGAATGTCTTGGTGATTCCGGCAAGACTCTTGAAGTGAATCTTCCCGGTGGGCGGATCATCCACCACGATCTCTCCAACCGGAGGCCACAACACGAACTCCTTGGCCTTGACTCCCTTGAGTTTCTTGATCTTATTCTTCTCCACGTAGCCGCTGATCTCGGTGTCGTAGCTCACGAGCTTGCTGATCATCTTGAACTCGTGCTCCACTTTCTTTTGCTGCACGATCCACATGTAACCCGTCTCCTTCACGAAACCAACCTCCACCACGCCGGCCAGTGGGAGGAGCCCCAATGGCAGCTCGAATTCTTCCAGAAGTGAACCTGCGAGTTTCATGCCTTCCTCGTGACCCTTCTTCACGACTCCTCCTGCTTGCTTCTCTGCCATGGTTGATTGTTTTGAGGAATATGTATTTATTTACATATATATAGCTTCTTGAGTTAACATGTTCAGACAAGATTAAGCTGGTTGATAACAAAGTAAATTGTATTGGAAATGTCGTCACATTGGTTGTTTCATCATTTCATTGTCCTTTAGTTTTTGTTCCAACATTCACATTAATCGAGCTTTATAGCACAACCAAAGCTTACTTGACCATGCAATCAAGTGTCCACTGGCGTAAACACAAACTGAGATTATTCTTAACATCTGCCAAAATCAAAAGTTAGTCTGAGCAGAAAAAGATGTAGTACTTCGACTTTCAGTTAGGTTGAGTTTGTTTTGTGTGACTGATCCTGAGTAAAGAGTGCAGCAAGATTTAAGATGAAACACGATGAACTCAGTTGACATATGAGAAAGAAACCAATATTTCTTTTCGACGTAGGATCCTCGAAATTTCACAATGAAAAGCAAACTAGAACTGAAAATCTGTTCAATTAAGGGCAAGGGCCTTAACTGGAGGAATATATCATCTGACAGCTTCAATGGATGCTAACTGGTAAAGCATTAACTTCCCATCATGCACCAGTTGCATATAAGCGTGTCCATTCCTTGGCTGCAGGAATACAGATAGATGTTTTGTTACAATAATAATTAAGTACAGACTATAGTTATGAGTTATGACCATCCAAAGTTGATATGGTAAAATGATTATATCTTCCTCTTTTACCTGTTTCAACAGCCTCAACCTCGTTTGATTTCCAGTGCTTTGCAACGTTTTCAGAAAGCGGGTCGTCGGGGTTTGGAGCACTTAAAAGAGCCTGAATGCTGATCGAGTAAATAACACAGTATTTGTTAACGATAAAATGATGAAACAGCCCACTGAACACCTTCTAAAATATTCTTAAGTATTGATAATTTTAGCACTGTTACCAATTCCAAACTCGCATGATGTCACAGCAAGTATATAATAAATTTTCTTTATTGAGGCAGCATTAAGTCACCTTAGCAACACAGTTCGGATTTGGAGGGCTGGGCTCCATTTGTCTTTGAGAATGTCGAGGCATATCCTTCCAAGCTGCATTAAGAATTATTTAGAATCAACATGATAAACTTCAAAATTAATTAAAGGGGAAGGGTTGAAAGTAGAGATGCTACTTGCCTTGTCAATATTAGGGTGATATATCTTGGTCAAGAAGCGAACCTGGAAGAAACACAATTGCACAATCAAAAGCATGGTGTCAATTAAGGTTTCACAAGCAATAGTCTCAATGATAAAACAGAGTATAAATGGTCAAGAATATGATACTGTTTACGACTAGGTAAAATAAAATAAGAATTGAAGTAAAGTATGCATACTGAAGAAACCAAAATAAACATGTACTATATAAACAACAAAGGAATAAAAGCAGTAGATAAAGGTAGTGTTTGTGACACAATATGACAGCACATAACCACCATTATCTTGGTTGAGGCTGGATGTTCCTTTAATGGCTTCCAGCTCAATAAAATTGAACCTGGCACCCCTAGTATATGACCCACTTAACCAAAAGTAAAGTGGTGAATCTATTTAGGTGAGTCCTATATGTCTGATAGCCCAGTGTACTACAGATTAGACATGAACATGTTACTTATATAGGAGTTCCTAGAAACCATGTACCACTATATACAAGATGGATAAGTCTAAGCAAAAAGATAATAAACCTCAACCAAGTCAAGAATTCAAAAAAGAGATAGCATGAAGCAAGAATTAGCACAGTCAAAGGTTACACGCCAGATTCTGCAAAGCTAATATTTAGGTACTATGAGTCAAATTATATATCTCTGGAACTATATAGTCATCCAAATATAGCATAACTTTACACTGAACTTTCATTGATAATGATCAAGTAAAGAATTAAAAGGGATACACATTTTCCAGTTTTAGAAGATGAAATCTCAAACAAAACCAATATTAATAAGATAATCTTGTCAAATAAAAACTGGTGTACCTTTGGAGCTGACATTGGATATTCTTCAGGCAAAAACAATTCCAGTTTGAAAACTCCACCTATGCATGTATCAAAGAAAGGATTGCATCATTTATCTAAATGAGGTAAAAATAATCATTCACTGGATCAACAAATGTAAAGATAAATATTTATGATATAACTAGAGTAGTAGAAAATTCAAATTGCAGGAAAAAGATGCACATTTTGCCCTTAGAAAATAATGCTAGAGCATCCACAAAGTGCAATCAGAGGCCAAAAACAAAAGGTTGGAACGATATTTAGTTATTTACAGAGATCACATTTTCATCCCGCAAGTTCAAACAAAAAGAACCTCAACCCATTTTGTCTGTATGTATGTGTGCGTGTGTGTGAGTGAGAGAGGGAGGGAACCATGAAAACAGTGACTAAGAAAAATATCAACTTCTAAACTAAATAAAAGTTCGCATTGTATACTCAAAATATCCATTTTTAGAAGACTAGTTCACTCGGGTTTGGAGGTATACTCATGTAATATAGGCACCAGCTTTTTATCTGCATATAATTCGCACTTAGAGGCAACCTAAATGCAGAAGGGTGATGTGACGCGTAGGTTAAAATTTGCTTGTGACTCGTGATCCTCAAATGTTTTTCCCTTGGTCAACCACTACAAATCTCTCCCTAGGAAAAGGTTCCTGAGGAAGAAACACAGCAAGTAAAACCAACTCATAACAACCCAAGTAATCTCAAATATATGCTATTATTGACCCAAATCCATACAGCTTCTATAGGCAGTTAATCTTAGCTACTTACTTGTCTTGTAAGAGAAAGGAAGCAACCGGTCATATTTTCATCAGACACATAATCCAAGTGCAAAAATCTAACAAAGAGTACTCTTATATACAAAATAGGTCAGTTCTCAATTACAAAAATTGGAACTAACACCATGTTCACCAACTTGAAAACAGAAAGGACATGGTGGAAAAGCAAAAATCTTGCGATTAATGCATTCATTAACTAAACAAACAAAGTCAACTAGATAGTTACCTTCATAAGGAGATTGAGTTGGACCAAGAATCATTACATTAAAGTATCGCATGTTCTCTTCCGAAGGAGAAGCACTAATTCCGGGAGCTGAAATTAATAAGAGCATTTTGAAATGAATCAAATAAGCAATAAGCATAAGTGCCATAGCACTCTTTCCAGAAAATGATTTTCCTAAACCACATGTATATGCAATATACAACTAGTTATCGGACCTTTTACTATTCGCCACATTTACACCATAACAAACATATTATCTCCCCTATATTGCACAAATAGCCATGACCTTTCATAAACTCAGTATCTAGTTATTTCTTCTGAATTCAGGAACAAATCCAATCACTGATTCAATCCAATTAATAAAAGATAAAATTGAGCTAAAAACCTTCACATTTTTCGATTCCTACTCCTTAGTAGTTATAAATAAATACAAAATTGTATAAACATCGAGCTTGGCCATCAACTAAAACACAACATCCATTCAACTCATACCATAACAGTTGAAACACAGTAAAATACACAGTAATTTGAAAACGGTAGAGGTAGAAGACAGACCTGGCTCACTGAGAAGCCTCTGCGTTTCCTATTCAATCCATAGAATCACACAACAACCAAAAATCAAAACAAGAAAGTCGTGAAGAAAAAAGTACAAAGCGAGGAAACGATTAAGATCCGAAGCAAAACCTTGATGATTCTTCGAGGTAAATTGCTGTTCGCCATGGATTCTAGAAAGTGAAAGATACGCAGAGCTGAGAGAAAGCGAGCGACAGAGGGGTTTGGTGGAAGCTGGAGGTATTCTCGTTTGGGCAACAATTTATATTATTTTTATATATTCCACTAATATCAAATAATTAAAATAGTCTTTACTCAAAAAAAAATTAAAATAGTAAGATTTATTTATCAAAAAAAATATAGTAGGATTTAAAAGAACGAATAAATAGCTTATTATGCTGTAATTAAAAGGCATTCCTACCCGATTTTTGAAAATTATGTCTATGAATATGTAACAGTGAAGTCTTATGGGAATCTTGTTCAAATATTGATACTTGGGAGTGACAATCTAACGATAGATGACTTCACTTCTCTTGAATAATCTTTGAAAGAATGTAACGGATAATATGGCGACTAGTGGTAACAAGGAACAAGCACACGGGTTGTTTACAAGAGGCAAAAACAATAAACGAGGGAAAAGTATCAGAGGAAAGTATATGTGAATTCTAAATCTCTTGCGGAAAGATCGTGTTTTAGATGTAGTGAGTTTGAGCATTTTCAAAGTAAAATGTCCTGATCAAAAGGTGGGTGGGAAGAAGAATAAGAATAACAACAGGAAGATACAAGATTCGTAACTTGATTGTTTCTACATTACTAAGAAGAAATCTCTGATAAGTGGATAATTGATTCAGGTTGCTCTTACCATATTTGTCCAAATAGGAAGCAGTTTACTACCTATGAGAGTGTTGATATTAGAACCGTGAAATTGGGGGTGATCACTCTTGCAAAGCAGTTGGATTGGTTACGATAAGAATCAAGATACATGACGAGTCGTAAGAACTTTGGTAGACGTAAGACATGTCTCGGGATTGCGGAAGAATCTTATTTCCAAAAGCGTTTTAGACTCCGGTGGTTGCAAAATTGTTACATGGAATTTTGAGTAAAGGAAGTAATTCGGGTTTCTTCGGTAGTGATAAAATCGGAGACATTGCAATGTATCTTTCTTTCTTAGATCAAAAACATTACAATGTATCTTTCCCAAGACCAAAGCTTTCTTGGATGTAAAGAGAACTCATTTTATTCAACATTCTGGTTCCAAACTCAAAATAAACACAAAACACGCACTTCACAAAGTGTCCACATAACTTTGACACAGAACACAAGTTACATAACATCCACGCCTCAGCCAGTGTTCTGCAGGCCTGCCGCAATACCTTTCATGGTCAAAATAAGCGTGTCCTCAAGACCGGGAGCGTATTCGCTCGTAGGATTGAGCTGCACCAGCTCCGCAGCTTGCTTGCTCGACGAGTTTGATTCCGTGGACAAGTGAGGCCTTACCTCGACATCATAGCTCGGGTCTCTGATCCGCTTCAGAGTGTAGGCTTGGCACACATTGAGGGTCGTTATGTACGAGTCCCGAAGCTTCAGCCTTTGCTTCAAGTAAGGATCGCCCTCAAGAAGATCTCTATGCGCAGCTACCTGAAGAAGAAGTTGCTTAGTTTCTTCATACTTGGCCCTCAAGCGCTCTCCAAACGGTTGCAGTTCTTCAGAAACAAGAAGCTTGTCGTACAAAGCAGCAATGCCTGGATTTCCCTTAGCGAACACCATCTCCACCAAGTCCATAGTGACTCTGAAGAAAGGCCATTGATTGTACATCTCTTGAAGCATGACCAAGTTCTTGCTATCCTTCTGGATGATGTGCTTAAACGCTGGCCCGAACCCGAGCCACACTGGTAGATGAAACCTCTGTTGAGTCCACGCAAAGATCCATGGAATTGCACGTAGAGATTCAATCCCTCCGCTTGGCTTCCTCTTCGATGGGCGACTCCCAATATTCATCCGACCATACTCCGTCTCTGGAGTTGCCTGCATAATCCCAAAAAAAAACATAACCATAAACACTTCTAAAATTCAAGAATTAAGATATAGTTTGGCTGTTGCTTCTACATACGCAAACAAGCTCAAACCTTAGTACAAAAATGGCTTATCAAAAAAACAAAAAAAAGATATAGTTTGGCTGTTAAGCCGTATGCGAGCTATGCTCTAGTATGTATTATCCATCCACAATAGTCTGAGTCTATAATGTCACTGTCATGTTTGATATATGATATATATGCAGCATTTACATTTTAAAAATACTATATTGTAGTGAAAATCATATCAATGTGAGGGAATGACTTACAAGTCGGAAGTACTCAACAAAACGGGGTTCTTGGAAAACGATGGAACGGTACTCCTTTGTAGCGATAACAGCCATCTCATCCATAAGCTCGCGCCATTCGGGCTTTGGAGACACGGGAGGATGCATACCATGTTCAAGTGTAGCAGCAGTGAACCGCTGAAGTGTTCTGAAGCACAAGTGCTCCTCTCCAAATGACTTTTCTATAACTTCACCCTGAACCGTCACACGGAGTGACCCGTTAATAGTATCCGGTGGCTGAGACAAGATAGCCAAATGGGTCGGGCCGCCTCCTCTTCCAACTGTACCCCCACGGCCATGGAACATAGTAAGCTTCACCCCGTACTTCTTCGCTACCTTCACAAGCTCTTCTTGAGCCTTGTAAAGCTGCCAAGCTGCAGAGAAACGACCGGCGTCTTTTCCTGAATCAGAGTACCCTATCATGACTTCTTGCTTACCATTGATATGGTTCTTATACCAATCTACAGAGAAGAGACGTGTCATGGCAGCGGGGGCGGACTCAAGGTCAGCAAGCTTTTCAAACAATGGAACAACTCTTAACGGCTTCTTCACTTTGCATTCACGTTGTAGAAGCTCTACAGCGAGCACATCAGATGGAGCTGTTGCCATTGAGATTATGTAAGCGCCGAAGCTGTCTGAGGGAAGCTCTGAGATCACATGAAATGTATCCAACACGTCCGCGATTTCTTCTGTTTTGGGAAGATCGGGGCCAAAGAGTGGGCGCTTGCCTCTCAGCTCAGACAAGAGCCATTCTTGCCTTTGGTCCTCGGACCATTCACGATAAGATCCGATGCCTAAGTGTGTTGTGATAGCATCCATGACATCAGTGTGCCTCTCTGATTCTTGACGTATATCGAGTCTCACGAGCGCAAGCCCAAAGGTGGAAACTTGGCGTAGGAAATCAAGAAGGCTTCCATCAGCTATGGGGCGATCTCCACAAGAGCAGAGTGATCTGTAACAGAGCTCAAGAGGCTCCAAGAACTACAGGAGAGACAAATAGAAACAATCATGATTTGTAAACACGTTATGGATTGATTAATCAATTGTTGTGTGACATAACCAACTCAAGTTAGCTCAGTGGTTAAAGGACGCCCTTCAACACAATGGAAGATCAGAGTTCAAACCCAAGTGTAAACAATCTTATGGATAAGAACCATAAATTTGGTGTTTCTTGCTTCTACATAAGCAAGTGAGCCCAAATCTTGATACAAAAATGGCTTATCATAAAAAAATGTTGTGTGACATACTTGTTCGACGTCAGTGAAGGTTGCTTCCTCGGGAATGTCAGAGATCCCATTGGCTAATAACTGACGTGCACGTTCACGTGTATTGTACAATTTGTCCCTCACATCACCGAGAATGACACGATAGGGTTCGCTATGAGGAATTCTCTTCCAGAACTCTGCAACCACCAAGTGTTTATCAATCATTTTGAATTATCCAACAAAATGTTGTAACATTACCACTTAAATCAACAAAATGAAAGTACTACTCTGCATACCTATGTAATGCTTTGCATCTTTCTTTGAGGACCGAAGCAGTTCATTAGCACAAACTCTGAGTTCATCATTACAACGCCACATTGACAACTACCAATCCAATCATAGAAACATGAAAGAGAAGAATGTCAGTAACAAAAACAATATCATAATTCAAACATAAACACAAGATAAACAGAGAAAGAAAGTGAGATAATGTTTCTAAGTACCTCGAACATAAGATCCTCAATCTGGGAAAAGTACAAGTTAGCTGCCATCATTCTAGCTAATAAGCATACATCCCTCGTGACTTCAGGAGTTACCCTAGGATTCCCTGTAGTTCACAGCAGATGTTCTTAGCTACAAAAGTCCCATTGATTCAAACTATATCTATCATTCTATTTCTAAGGGAAATTGCAGGAGAGAATTGATTGAGAAATACCGTCACGGTCCCCGCCCATCCAAGAAGAGAACTGAATGAGAGGGGCATTGTAAGGAACACGTTCATTGATCCCTATGTTCTTCAGAGCTGTGTCCATGCGGCGTAAGAATTTTGGTACACCTTTCCAGATTGTTTCGTGGAAGTAGCTCATTCCAGCTCGCATCTCATCTTGTGGAGTAGGAGGAGTTCGGCGAATTTCATCAGTGCGAAATGCAGCTTGAATCTGCAGGAGAATATAAAAATTGTTTTAATATTTACCTTACTACACGAAAACAAATGTTCGGATGCATAATGCTGAAAATTTTGTGGTTCAAATTTTAGACGATGATGATGATGATAGTTAAGTTCCAAGGCATTGTTATTGTAGAACAAATTGATCTGTCATGCAGATCTAAAGATGGCAAAACATCTCCAAATAAGAGAACCCTTTATTAATCTTTTTCAGCAGATGATAAAACAAAGTTATAAATACAGTTTGAGGTCAGGTTTCTTGCTTGTTTTACCAATAAATGCAGTTTGGCCTGCAATTTCTATTAAACATGGAATTAGTAATCAATATAAGATTGGAGGTTTTTCAACAATCATATTGATGCATTTATCCCCATACAAGAAAATGCATTAGAGAGCCGATTAATGCATTAATCGGCTCTCATGTTGATAAATCTCATGCATACTTGCCACAACAATCTACCAAACTTGATTATGTAGTATGTACCCGCACAGAAACCAATATCTCATTATTGACATCTACATACCTCTCTCTGCAGAGCTTCATCAAGTTCCTGCTTATCATCAGGAGTGATGTCCTTAGCATTCAACTGAGTCAGATATTGACGTATCCTGAAAAGAGAAATTGGAATATGAAGCTAATCAGTAGGGGGAGGGTGAAACATAGGCTAAGTAACTTCCTATATCAGACAGTGTTCTTATGTAAGAGATTAAAAATGAAAATACTACACTCAGTAGAGAACAAACCTAGCGTGCTTTTGAAGTAAAGATCGACGGACAGATTGTGTGGGATGAGCAGTCAAGACCAAATCAACAGTTTGGTTCTTCAAAGCATCGAAAACCTCAAGTGGGGACTTGTTCAATTGAGTGACAAGCCTCTTGAGGGTCTCTTCAATGTCTGATTCAGTTGTCGCTGAGTTCTCATCCGCAAAATCACCCTTCTTGAGCTTAATCCTTCGCCTGTGAGCAATCTGAACTTCCTCGGCCAAATTGGCCAAACTAAGCATGTGGGCAAATGATTTGGTGACAACAATAGAATCCCCGGGGTCCAAACTAGTCAGCACTTTCCCTAGCTCCTCCAACTTTGGAGGGTCATGCTTCTCTTCATACTCAGCTGAAAGCTCATAGCATTCTTGAACCTAGTTCATCAGATGCACATTAAATTCCAATGAAACTTCATGTATAAATATACAAGGGTTTCCATTTTCATGAGGTTTTAAATTATGACAAATTGTAGACTTAATTAGGCTTTACTTTCTTCTACAAATCACTTTATCCAAACATCCAAACAGAGAAGCACTTGTAAACAAGTCAAAAATAGAAGACCCCTTTGACAATTTTAAGTCAAACACCAGGAAACTCATTGAACAACTATGCATGTTTGTCAACAGTCAAAACAAACCCAATTGAAACCTATAAAACAAAATGAGAAGTTTTTGTGATTTTTGATGTGCTTGTGTGTAATAACAAACTGGGTATTGGTTAAATCAACCCACCAAATAACCAGTAACCTAAACAATACCTCCAAACCCTTTCCCCCAAAAAACCCAGAAAACATAATGTGCCTCCAAAAATCAGGAAATTAACACTGGGAACTTGACATAGAAGCTCACAAATAGCATGCAAATGAAAACCATAAACAAATTTTAAAATCCCATTACCGTTTCCCTAAGCTCCTCCCCGTGCAAATCCTGCAAAATGTCGAGAAACCGATCCAACAAAAGGGCATCATATTCGACCAATTTGTCATCATCAGAAACCTTCCCTGGCGCCAATCGCCTCAATTGCGCATCAATCGAAGCCATCTTCTCCAAGTTCCTCGGAGCACCCGCCATCTTCTTCTCACTCACTCACACACAATGTTTAAGTCACTCTACTTAATTTGAACGATAACCCAGAACCAGGAGCAGCCAAACCCAATTGGGAAAGTGAAGATTTTGATCGATTCCGAGAACCGAGTTATAGCAAAGGGAGTGATGGGTCGGAGCGAAATGAATCTCGTGAAGTGAAATGAAAAAATGGGAACACGAGAAAGAGGAAATGGAACTTGTTGGAGGATAATGATCACGGGAGCGAAAGAGAGACGTGTTGCTCAAAGAAGCTCTGTGTTCTTATTTATAGACTCTGTTTTCTGGTTAACATACTGATACAGCTGCTGCACTTTATTTTTATTCACACATTTTAATT
>JAYMSU010000733.1:0-12397 GCA_036897765.1 Erodium chrysanthum | reverse complement strand
CTTTGATTTTTTCCCTCCGGACTAGGGAGTCCGCTGGCGGTTCGCTGCCGGACCTATCGGTCCTGGCCGGACTTCTTGCCTTGGAGCTCAAGAAATCTCTCTATTTGCCTCATTTTCACCCGTTTTTACTCGATTTCCTGCACAAGCTATAAAATAACGAGAGAAAGTTAAAATGCACTAAATGATTGGCTTTTGGGATAAAAATGGGGTCAAAACTAGCCTAAATGTGGGAATAATGTCGTTCATTTAGGTGCTTGATGCACCTGCATCACTTCTTGGCAT
Source organism: Erodium chrysanthum (assembly GCA_036897765.1). NCBI lineage: Eukaryota > Viridiplantae > Streptophyta > Magnoliopsida > Geraniales > Geraniaceae > Erodium > Erodium chrysanthum. Next base: position 12,115 of record JAYMSU010000733.1, on the reverse strand, counting down.
CTTTTCTAACAGAATTAACAAGTTTGAATCTGCCCGTAAAATCCACTCCACTGTAATGCTCTAATAGGATGTTTTATCTTACTAGTCGGTTGTCACAAAACATGTACTCTCAATTACTATCGTTTTATACAAATCCGCTTTGGGTAAAAGTATTTGGCCTACAACAAGGAATCAGGACGAAGAGGATATATATTGCAGGAGACAGGTTCAACATTGGGGTTTATTTGCAGGTCAATTCAGAATCGTTAAACATTCATCAACTTTTACATAATATTAGTCTTGGACGTTTCTAAACCTTATTTTCAGTAAAACTTATTTTTCTTTTCTTAACCTCTACAAAAATATAACAATTTTCCTTGACATCTGATAGTATGGGCTATCATGAGTAAACCCAAGTTCTTAATTCTTTGTGTGATCACCTCGTATCTTTTTAGAACATGACTGCGTGTAGATCGTTTTAGGCACGGAAAAGGAATCGCGTTCGGTAGGACACAAATCCTCCTTACACGATGGTGTTATTGTCCAAGAACATGGTTGCTTTGACAAAAGTTATCCCCTCAATACTTCATACATAGTGAAATTTGATTAACTATGCTCAAAAGTTACCCCTCTATTATATATATACCCAATGTTTCACTTCTTTGAAATATATACCTATTTTTTGAGTTTTGCTCAACATACCCTTTACTTTATTGTCTTATTACTCCTCTCTCACAGAACTTTACCCTTACCGTCATTTTGGACTATGTCAAACCCCAAACTCTAAACTCTCTTCAACTATACTCACTCAAACCCAAAACTCTAAACTATGAAACCTGGACCCTGTTTTCCTACCAGACCTGATAGCACCCGATGATGCCTTCCGATGACGATATCGTCCGACTCCATCGATGATGCCTTTTGACAAGAAACGACTACTCCCAAGAACGAGAACTCTAACTCATCGCCTCTCAACCTGACATATTTGTTTGATCTCTATATTATTTTTCACTAGTTTGTTTTTTTGTTTAGTCGTGCTTCATTTTTGTGTTGGAAAAGAAATGGCAGAGAGAAAGTGTGTTGAAAAAGGTGAATATGAGGAGAGAGAATGTAGTGTTGGAGAAGATGATGGAGGAGTCCCACTTAGAATTGAAGAAGATAGTGGTGAGGCCCACGAGAAAATATCAAGTCATTGATGAGGAAGAGAGAGAACGTGTGTTGAAAAATGTAAAAAGGATGAGAGATAAGTGGTCTTAGAGAAGATAGTGAAGGGATCCACTTAAATATGACTTGTAATCATGTCTATCTTATACCATCGGGAAAGCATCGGGTCATTGATGAGGAAGAGAGAGAAGGTGTATTGAAAAATGTGAAAAAGATGAAGAGGAAATGCATTGGAGAAGATAGTAGAGGGGCTCACTTAAGAATGATTTATAATCATAACTCATCTTATACCATCCGGAAACATCAAATCATTGATGAGGAAGAGAGATAAGATGTATTGGAAAATATGAAAAAGATGAGAGAATGTGGTTTTGGAGATTATAGTAGAGGGACTCACTTAAAAATGTCTTACAATCATAACTCATCTTATCGGGAAAGCATCCAGTCATGGTGGAGAATAGAGAAAAAAGTGTTTTGAAAAGATAAAAAGTAAGAGAGAATAAATGGGAGGGGTAGTATGTGAATTATGAATATTTCAGATATAAATTTTAAAGGAGGTAAACGTTGGATAGAGAAACCCAAGAAAGTCAACATTTAAGCATAATTATTTAATTTTCCGTAATCATAACAGTCATGCTCTTACAACACTCTTTGAGTTCGAGTCTTCTATTTCGGACCACAACATCGGTCTTGTCTCCAGGCCCAATCATAACATAAATTCAAGTTCATAAGCCCAAATTCAGCTCATTCTAGCTCAGTGACCCGACCCTGCCCTTAATAATGTCACTACAAACAATGATTATGACCTTATTCCATGTGATTAATGTTGGACTAAAACAAAATATTAACTCCAGTAGTACCATTTCCGATTCTTAATCTTCTAAAGATGTTCGGTTCATCTTCAAGAACAAAATTTGGCCGAAAAATCATGAACTTTTACTTAATTGATTATTTAATTTACCTAACAGAAGTAGAAGTAGAACAAACCAGACGTGTTATTGGCATTTATTGTCTGGAATAAAAGTATTTTATTACAACTGCAAATGCATCTATTGCATATTTAAACACATGATAATGACATTTATTGTTGTAATAAAAGCATTTCATACACCCATTAATCAATATTAAAAATATGGATAAACAGTCTTTTCTGATTCTATAAACCGATTACTAGTAAATCGAAGCTAAATTTCTTACTGAAAAACATAAAATTGAGAATTTATGAGTTGGAGACAACTCAAAAAAGTTCCAAAAGCCATTAACGAGAGAAAAAGGAGCTCAACAATTTGGCGTGACTGTGGAGTGTGAACAATAATAGAGGTAAATAAGGCAGAGAGAGAGAGCCACCAACCACACAATAGCACTCTACGTGTTGGTGTTCATGGCAAAGTTGGCGACCTATAAATCGGGTCTCTACTCTAGCCGAACGTACTCGACCGTTTCGTTGATCCTCATAGCCTAGGGCACACTCATTCCCTTTCTCTCGTCTTCTTCTTCACTCTCACACTCAGCTCCGTTCCTCTCTTCGCCACCGCCCACAAGCTGTTCGGTGAAATGCCCAAGTGAAATAAATTGACTTAGAAAATGGGCGTGTCTTTCAAGATTTCCAAGACCGGTACTAGGTTCAGGCCAAAGCTGCTCCAGATTGAGGGCTCGGGTAATGAAAATGACGGCGCTGTAGCTGGGTCTCAGCAGGTTACCGCCGAGGTATGTGTACGGACATACCTTTGGTGCTCTGTTTGTGGTGTTCTTGTTGTGCTTTTTACTGATCAAGCATCGTTCATTACTCTGCTTGTGGTTTTGTGGGTTTTGGGTTTCTGGGTCATCTATTATCTGGTTGTTTTGATATGGGTTTTTGTTTCTGTGAACTGGGTCTGCATTGTTTCTTCTGTTTTGTGGGTCTCAATTGGTAGAGAGGTGGATGCTTTTTGTTCATTTATTGGGGCTAATTATATTTTTATCTGTCCTTTCTTTGCCCCAAGTTTTGGAGCTTATGGAGTGATTTTTGGTTTGTTATTGGGTCCCATTTGGGGTTATCGGTTGATCCAACAAATGTTCTTTAGCAAGCAATTTGTTTGATTACCTTTTGATGGGTTTGAGTTGGGGATGGATTGAACAGTGGTTGTTCATCTATCCTTCTCTTCAATTTATCTAAGGTTTTGAATTTTGCTTTTAGTTACATGTGTTGGAATGGTATTAAACAATTCGGGTTCCTTCGCCGAGATATTATTTTAATTGCCTTGAAGACTTTTCTCAAATTGCCATGACATTCTTCTAATGGGAAACAAGCAACTGACAATTTTTATAAGGGATTGAACCGATCATGTTTGAGCAAGGTTGAAACTAGCATTTGATGAGTCAGCTAATAAAAAAGCCTTACTTCTTCAACTTCTTGTTTTTGTTCCATCATTCTCTTTTCATATTTTGTAGCCAACGTTCATATTAAGATTCTTATTTTATCACTAAAAGTTATATTATCAACAAGGAACAACACTGTCTAAATCCATGAAAATCTTTTGAGGGGACTGTCCTACCACTTTTCCATGAATTATAACTCACTGAAAAAATGAGTACACGGTTGAAAATTTATATGTGTTTCAATAATTGATACTTTGCTTTTGGATCGAGTAAAGTTGAGTGCCTATTTATACTTAGTTGAAAGGGGTTTGCATCCGTTACATGGGCACTGCATAACTTATGTACCAACTTTTACTACTTGCATGCTAGAAAGTATTTCATTCCAGGGAATAATACAGAGTGCAGTCACCTTTTCAAGACAAATTGTTAAATGAATAATAGTCCCATACATATACCTGTACAAAAAAAAATAATAATAGCAGAGGATTCATTCTTACAATACTTGTCCCATATGATTTTTCAATAAAATCACGTTCTGGTAGAATAAAAAAGGAAAGCTAAAAGAATCACTATCAAACATCTTTCAAAAAATTGACAATTCATCTTGGAATTCTATTAGTAACAACTCTTTGCCTCAAGCTATTGTCATTAGGTGTTCACTCCTTTAAACTGTTTTCATGCTATCACAAAATGTCTTGTGATTATTCATGTTATCTTTTCGCTAGCCTTATCATACGATTTTTCTCTACGTTGCTCGTATCTCCACTTATGATCATTTTCTGGCATAAGATTGATTGATTGTTTGTTAGCATCAGGCCTTTGATATTTGTTTATATGCTGTTGGGCAAATGACTTTTGATATCACTTTTCTAAGTTTCTGACTACATTGAGCAAAGCAGATCAAAGTTCGTATCTGTTTTACGTTCACTACCTTCAAATGGTCACTTGTATCTATCCTCTATTGGTATTCGAAGTGAATTTAAACCACAGCCTTTTTTATGTAGGCTGATTATACTAGGAGAGGAGGTAATATTGCTGATCATCCAAGTGTAATGGTCAGTTCTGGACTGCACTCGGCTTTAAAAGGTAATGCAAATGATCTGTATATGATGCAGTGTTGTAATTAAAGGCCAAGATTAATGTTTTGTTTTATTGCAGATCTTGAAGCATCTTTTTCATTTAATCTGTTCCCCGATGGCTTTTCTGTTGGAAAAATTACCGAGGTTAGCAATATTGCAATGCTTTAGTATCGCATATCTCCTTAAATTTACTGCTTATCATAGTTCATGCTACTGTTTCAGGTCTTTGACGATTTACCAAAGCAGTTACATCCTTACGACAGGGCATCAAAGACGGTTTTCTCTGTTAGTGTTTTCAATCCCATCAATCATGATATGATTTTCATCTAGATTTTTCTTCATTTTACTTATACTTTATTTGCTTATCTATACCAATTATGTACCATTGACTGGCCATAAGTTTATACTTTGAAGTATTAAAGTCAATGCCCTGACAAACTATGCTGTATTTAACTTCACTGCTTAGATAGAAACTAGCAGCAAATACGTGCTTTGCTGCAAGCCTATGCCTCAGCATGAATATAAGCATGCAACTGATTGATGAACAACACCGATGAGTAACATCCTGAGTCTATCATTCTGTTTCTCATGCATTTTCGCTTATTTTCATGGATGCCACTTCTCCACAAATAAATGGTTGTTTTGATGTCTAATGGGAGTTTTCTTGTAGTTACTTGTGCTCCATCAAATATTCCTCAGATTCCTCATAATGATTAACAAAATGCTTAGCAGAAGTTCTTATTGAAGATAGATTAGTAATATAGAAATATTGTGTTTCATATGCGTTCTATTGAATTTGATGCTAAGAGTTTTATCTCTACTACTGAATGAGACACCAGGAACCAAAATTCATGCATCAGGCCCCCATTTCTTCTGAGAAACCAAGTGAAGAAAAACGTCTACGCATTTGATATTATGATGATGTGTCCATACTGGGCATTAGCATGTTCTAATAGAGTAAATAAGTTAACTTACAGGGTTACAGGCATTTGCTTTCCTTATTTTCCTCAAAACATATGTTCTAGAAGAGATGCAGGCTGCAAATTTTTGACTGTGTACTCTCTCTGTCTCTTTCTCCTTACCGCATATGCGCCAGGCAATTGAGTATGGATGGCTACCCGGAGAGATTCTTGATGATTTACCCTGCAAATACATCAATGGAGCTGTGCTGTGTGAGGTGAGATAAAAGCAGTGAATACATATGAACTTTCTCAAGATTCTTGCTTCTGCTTGGAATGTTGATTGCCACATAGTGCTACAACGTATCTTTGTTTCAGTTTCCCATCTATATCTATCTACTCATCCTACATGTAGTAGATTTCTCTAAACTCTATATTTTATTCTTTATTGTTCGAAAGAGTTACTGGTGAAACTTTTATTTAATTTGCACAAATGGTTGGTGTATAAATTGAATAATCAGTGAATATATACCAAATGATATGCAGGGAGATACAACAAGATTGTAATGATGATGCATCAATTATTTTAAATCATTGATAATAGTTACCATCATGGAATGATTTCACTTCCATGAGATGCCAAAAGCACCTTTTTTGAGATATTATGGCATTGTTAAGGACAATGTGTTTTGCTTTTAGTCTTACATTCATTCTGTTGATAGAAAAATTGCTTACTCTGTAGGTCCGTGATTACCGTAAATGTCTGTTCAGTAAGAAAGATAATGCTTCTACAGAGAACTATCCCATAGTTCATAGAGTGATGCTACAGATGTGTATGGAGAATGTTGTCAAGGACCTTTTGTCATTATCTGATGATTCTTGGACTTATGGAGATTTATTGGTTAGTGGCTCAATCATCATGTATAGGTTTATTATTTATTGTAGTCCTTGCCCTGATGCCTGATGTTGTTGTGTTCATCACTACACTCTTGGTTCAGGAAGCTGAGTCTTGCATTCTTAAGGCCTTACAACCAGATCTTCACTTGAATCCCCAACTGGCACTGGACAGAAACTCCCCAACAAAAAAGGTGACAATATATGCTTACTTTTGATAGTTCTGATAAGTTCTTAGCATGCAAAGGAATGCATTATTCCAAGAGTTGATAACTCAATATTTCTCCTTTGTGGTTTACTTTATAGTAATGTTGCATGACATGTCAATCACAGAACCTGTTACTGTTTCAAAGTCAGGCTTTGATCCACAAAAACTGTTTGCTAATTCTTAATGTCAGTTGCAGCTTGACCTGGGAATCACCTGGAGCTGGAAAAAGAGAGACCTGAATCCTCCACCAGCAACTAGGTTACGTTTTAACAACCTTTGCAACGTAACCAGCGTTGTTCAAAGTTCCAACTCAGAATTATTTCAAACATATCAAGACAGTGGGGTTTCATCTTTAGAGCACCTTAACTCAAGCACCACATCACTATGTAATCCTTTGACATCAGATACAACCTGTCAAATAGCAGATAGTTACAATCTTGTCTCTGTACCCAGACAAGTTGTCGCTAACAGCAGTGATCCAAGAAAAGTAAGTTTTTCTGATGTTGGAGGGAGCACTGGATGTATAACACAAGTAACTGAAGGACATAGTCTGAAGAAACCCAAGACAGAGCCTGTCGATTTCGACCTTGATTCTGAATTTCAGTGGTGGAATACATTACAACAAAGGGCTATGGGAGACAAATTTCATTATGAAAGATCTCTTGGCAAAAGCGGCCTCCTTCTGTAACAAGGCAATTATCAACAAGTAATGAAAGTTGTGCCAATGCCCCTCACGGTGAAACAAGAGCCTGTTGAAACTAGTAACCTTGGCAGTTCAGAAGTTGGGAAAAGAAATGACAAGGACATCATGATGTGTCAAAGAAGCAACCAGCAACATTGTATGCAATATATTCCACCATCACGAAGGGCCAAAGCTCCTACTAATGCACCAGGTAATCAACTGGATCAGCACCTTGGCAAAAAGTCAACAAGAAAGAATTCTGGGGCCCCAAAGAGAAAACCTAGAAATGAATCTTCAAGTTATTGTCACAATGAAGTCATGCAAAGCGAAGCATCTAGACCTGGAAAGCGGCCAAGAAAGAATTATGGCCCTAAAGGCTGTGAAGTAGTAGACTCACTTGAGTGCACAGGCAATTATAATGCAGCAAATTTAATTAGCCCTCCGTTCTGTAATCCTCCTTTGCGACTACCTTCAACAGTTAAATGTGACAGTGACATCATACTTGAGAGGTTTATGAAGGTTAAGATGATGACTCAAAGGTAAGATGCTTATAATATCCAGCCTGGTACTAGATAATTTACTTTCTTTAATCTGTCTTGGCCTCATGGGCAGTGTTGCTTTTTCGTGCATCTCAGGCATAGGCTGAATGAGCAGAAGTGCAAGTTGGATCGTCCTTTGCAAAAGAAAGCAGTTTTCCACAAAACTCCACTGATTGCTCTCCACCTTTTGAATTGTGCTGGTAATAAAATTTTGGGACATACTAGGACATTTACATTTGTACGGCCAGGTAATTTTTTAAAATTGATTTCTGATATCTCATGTCTAAGTGTCTGCTTGAGTGTAATGATTCATATTATGCTGAGTAATACTCTTCTATATCAGGAGATTTGGAGATTGATTACGAGACTCGTGTTAAATTGGTCCTATCAGAGAAACTGAATGAGAGGATGGTGGAAACTTGTGTTCTCTATCAACCTACAAAAGAGACTGAATCCGTTGATGTTCCTATCACACCAAGTTTTCCTAGCGCTGTGAGTTCATTCATGTTTGCTAGTGGATATTTATGACTGGTTTTCGTGTGAAGTTATCTAAGTCATCCTAGACCTTTTTGTTGAGCATATTTATGATGTTATTAAGCACCTCATCTTATTCACAGGGTCCAATGTTGCTTGTTTCTGATTCCATTTGCATGACCAATACCTTGATAATTGTATATCTCCTAATGTAGGATTCAGCATAAACTTACTATTTCATTAAACTAGGGTGTTCCTTTTTCCTGGATACTTAGTTAATAAACCTTATACTTTAGCTCAATGGTAATAAGAATTTGGAAAAAAGGAGCTTTAAATGGTATGAAGACTTTCATAATCTTTATATTCCATGTGATCTAACTACTAAGTTCTGTGAGTTTTTTATCTTGTTCTTTTCCTGTATACATCGCCATATTGTTAATTAATCCAGCACAATAGACTCCGAAGTTGGTTCTTATTCTTGAATGATCTCTGGCTATGAGCTGATTTTTAGGTGGTACCTAATATAATCTAGAATCTTGTATTATCTGATTCAGTTGAATCATTCTGACCTTTGTGAAATACTTTTGACAGCTTTTTACGGATCTGTTTGCTGCTCAATTCAAATCATTGGTAAGTTTAGTTCATTGGATATTCTTTCTTTACAACTATTTTGCTTCCCTTAGTGCATCATGTGATTTTTGTTCTTGTTTAGATGGTACGTGAAGGATACAGCCTAAGGAGTGATCAAACAGAACCTACTCTTCTCAACAGTGATGATAATTCAAGCAATCAGCAGCAAAGTGTTCCAAGTAGTGACATTCCACAAGTTAAAATAGTTGGTCAACATTTGCCAATGCTAGCCTCAAGACCATCACCCGTCATGCAGAGTTCAACTGACATGTCAACCTTCGATGCCAGCCATTTATCACAGGATATTTGGTCGGGAACATATCCTCTTCCCTCTGGGTCAACCATACAGCTCTCTGCTAACCCTATTCTGAAATCACAGCTTGACAATGCTGGCAAAGGGTGCTCCAAGAAGTCACCAAATCCTCTTTCAAAATCCCAGGTTGGTATTGCTGCCAAAGGCAAATCTTTGCAGTCATGTAATCCTCTTTCGAAATCCCACCTTGGCAACATTTCTAGCAAAGGGTACTCTAATCCTCTGTCAAAATCTAAGCTTGACACTGCTGTGAAAGGGAACTCTAAGTCTAAGCAGTATTATAATCTTGTTCCAAAACCACAGCTTGACATTGTTGCCAAAGGTAGCTCTATGCACACAGAGAATCCTTTTTCAAAACAGCAGGTTGACATTGCTGCCAAAGAGAACCCTATGCAGTTCTATAATCCTCTTTCAGCATCCCAGATTGACATTTCTGACAGAGGGAACCATATGCCGATTCCGCAAAGACATGCTCATTTACAGTTCCAGATGCTGGAAAGACAGAGACAACTAGAGCAATTCATGCAGCAAAAGGCAGAGGTAGGAAGGTTGGGTCTGGCAGCTTGTGGTCCTGGTAGGATGCAATTCAGTGATGGAAATATGAGTCTTACTTCCTTCATGTCTTCATGTATGGGAGGACAAATCCCTTGGATGGGTAATTTGGGACAGCAGCAGTTGTGCAGGCTTCCACAGGAACAGAAGCAAGTAGGAGAGGCAATGAGCTCACTGCTCCAGTCTCCAGAAGCTGGTTTCTTGCTCGAGCACGTGGTGAGTTCACCTCCAAATCAGGGTAGCCTTCAACAACTCAACCAACAATCTGAAACAAGCTCGCAACAACTGTTCCCTGGATTTCCCTATCAATCCCCTGAAAGTCTGGAGCTGAGCTCACGAACTCATGGGTCCGTGGGCAGTAGCAGCAATGCAAGCTCAAAAAAGCTACTTGATTTTCAGAAGGACAATAGTGCTGCTGCATCAGGGGGATCTAAAATCTAGCAAGCGGAGGAGAAGGCGGTGTAATTAACAAGGGTGGATACAGTAATGTATATAGTTATATATGCAGGAAGATATATATCAAAGTAGTGGAGGAAACACAGTGCCATTAATTACCTCCTGTCTATTGTGGTGTTCTTGAGGAAAAAAATGCTAGTTTTGCCATTCCTCCTTTTTGCTGTTGTATTCAGCAGTTCTTGGTAAGCATGCACCTGTAAAACTCCTCAAGTTAGGTTGGTAAGGGAAAGTAGCTTTTAAAGGGTATAAATTAAGTACAGTATATTAAATGTTCCTTTTATTTTGTAGAACATATATGCTTCTATGTTAATTCAGTGCACCATCTGAAAAGTAATCTCTTGATACAAGTACGTTTTATATTTATTTCGATTTTCTGAGTAAAGAAAGTTCAAAATCATTAGGCCAAGCAATATGAACAAGTATTGTGCCAATCAAGATGATTTTGGCCTCAATGGGATATGTAATTGGTTTATGGTTTCATTGACCTTGATGAGAACTACAGGCCCGTGTCTGTAAGTTTATCTGAAGTGACTTTAAATGTTTTACTGGGCAAGGAATTTAAAGGGGAGAGATGTTGTTTAAAGGTTTTTTTTTTATGTGATAAACATGTTGCATACAAAAATTCAGCCCAAGACATGCACAATTCGCTGCTGCAGTTCCTCCAGTTTTAATCCTCTCGTTCGGTTGAGAAAACCATAACTGGCTTTAGCAAAATCAGTCAATCTCGATATCCTTGTCAAATACAATCTGCTAGATGCATGTGTACATTCAGTAGAATAAGATATGATGATGTTCAACTCTCAATTATTCAACTGTTAAACAGCATATTCACTCCAATACCAAACACATCATCTAGTACATGAACCTGTCAATTTCCTTATTACAAAATCACTAAAGCATATCACCATTTAAGTTAAAATTATAAAATAATCCCCATAATAACCACCCATGTGGAATGTGGCCTTTATGCAAATAATAACATCTCCATACTCTCCTATCCTATTATCATATTGTGATTCTAAGAGAAGTTCCATTTCTTGTTTGGATGCAAGGAAAGGTCTGGAAAATGAGAAGAGCCTAATATAAAAAAGCCTTTCTTGCAAGCAACAATATCCTGGATCCACCATGTGCCTTTTCTTATCCTTAACTGGAGGCATACAAAATGTCTGTTTTTCCTAGAAAAATTTACATGAAAACAAAGTTACTTAAAGAAAAAACAACGAAAGTTGTCAATTTAGGCTTTTGTTCAGGGTTTTGTTTGTTTCTTTATTTGTGGTCCAAGTCATTGCCATAAAAAAAAAAATGAGCGGGCGCTGTAGCTATCAGTCTCATTTTTTCTCGACTCTTCCTCAGAACAATAATAAAAACACAAATATTAATCATGCCTTGTAAGAGATGAGACAGTGACACAGTATTAAAAATTATCCACACAATGTCCCATCTGCAAAAACTGAAATTCATCACGAAGATTCCTATTTTCCAGACGTAGTTAAGTATCTTTCCTGCCATTTTAATAACCATAGTTGATTATCTTAATTTATCCTTAAACAGGATTGCTTTTGCTAGTCTAGTGTCAAAGTTTCCAGGGCAAAGCTATGTTGAAGAAAATGATTAGTCATTAGCCACAAATATGGGAACCTGGTAAGACCGGGCCAGTTTAGGAAGAGTCACAAATGAAACTTTTATTCTAACCCCAAAACTAGCCTAATAAGTCATGGATAAGATGAATATTAACTCTTAGTTGATTTCATAATTAACCGTTGTGATACAAGATTCATATATGGACCCTAAGAGCATCTCCAACCCATTACACTATTTTTTTGTGGATTCTACTGCAAAATGGTGTAGATTCCATACAAAAAAGTGGGTTCATTCCAACCCATACACC
>JAYMSU010000732.1:0-12400 GCA_036897765.1 Erodium chrysanthum | reverse complement strand
CCTTGTCTGCCCCCCCCGACGGAACGAGGGAGCCGCTCGGGAAGTGCACCAAGTCGTTGAAGAACAAAGGCATGGGGATGGAGTGGCCGAGCAAGAACTCGTCGAGGCGAGATATGGGGATGGAGGCTTCGGACAGTTCTCGGTCGCCGGGCACGAAGAAGGTCAAGTCCCAATTGGGTTGCTCCGTGACATTGAGCATCTTGAGAAGCATGGCGAATCCGTAGAAGGACTCTGCTCTCATGTCGGCTATGGCCGCATCGAAGTCGGCCTGGCTGAAACCGGTGCTGCCTTGTTGTGAGTGCGAGAGCTTGAAGATGGAGAAGAGGAGGAGCAAGAAGTAGAGACCCATTGGGGAGTAGAAATGAGTGGAGGTCGACGAAGGAGGTGAATGTGTTTATATGCAGAGTGCTCTGTTTCTGAAATCAGGCTAATTGCATGAGAAGTTAGTTCGGAAGTAGGTTAAGCGCAAGGAAGTGATTGTCTTCCAAACATTATTGACCTGATTAGGCCTTTTCATGTGATGAGGTAGGTCTTAATCTGGTGGGTCTGTTTAGGTTTGGACAGACATACATCAGAGAAACAAACCTTAATCCTACTTTACCTGTTTACAGTTTGCTTCACAAATATTAAGTTGGAGTTCTGTGCACACTGACAGAGAAGATCTTTTGCAAGCTAGCTGTTCCTGGGAAAGCTATGTCTTCTTCTGCTTTGCTGAGGATTGTGCTACCTCTGTTTTGTTTAGCTTTAACAATGCAAAGATCGGGTAAGCTCATCATCAATGTATGTTAAAGCCTTTCCTCTACAAGCTTGTGAATCAGGCTTGTAACGTTGATGCCACAACATAACTGTAGAAAGTGATCCACCCAATAGCTCAAACTGATGGGTGGAGACCAACACTCCCCTCATGTAGAATTGAATTTTTACACGTGGGTCGTATCAAGACTGGACATCTGCATATGGACTGGAAGGATATAGGGTGGAGGCAATAAACAGATTGTGGGTCAAATCAGTTTCTGATACCATGTAGAAAGCCCAATCCTCCCAAAAGCTCAAACTGATGGTGGATACCTCATTTTTGATGTAGAAGACATGTTCATTTAAGAGATTGTCAATAATTTGATTGTTGTTGTGGTGATGCAATGAGTTCAGAGGGGCAGGACGAGGCATGGTGCATAGCTGATGAACAGGCGCCAGAAGATGAGCTGCAATGGGCAACTGAGTGGGCTTGCGGCAACGGAGCAGATTGTGCCAAGATACAAGAAACCCAGCCTTGCTTCTTCCCCAATACAATCAAGGACCATGCCTCCTTTGCTTTCAATAGCTATTACCAGAACTTGAAGAACAGGGGTGGAACTTGCTACTTCAATGCTGCCGCATTGCTTACTGCTCTTGATCCAAGTAAGAACATACTTACCTATTCATGGAACTGATCTTGACAATTGGCATTCTCGTTCATTTGGTAGTCACTAGTTGTTAATGTAAATATTTAGGAATAAATGTTTACTAATGTTTTGTTCTTGTATTTTTTGCTTGTCACAGGTCATGATTCATGCGAATTTGAGTTTATTCCCTGAAAGCATTACTCAATTAAGGATGTTTTATCATGTAATTTTGAATTTAAAGGAACTTTTTGTCAAGGAAATTTAGTTCTTGCATTGAGAATAGAAGATTATTAGATCATATATCTAATAATATGGATGAATCTTATCATCATTTAATAAACGTTTTAAGTTATGTATGGATCTGATTTTAACTAACATAAACTGGTTTCAGTCCAGGAAGACATTGATCTTGTGCAGTACATCATGATGACATATATAATCGTCACAATATACCAAATGTGTAACAAAACTAAAATTGAGTGACATGATAAGAAATAGAGGTAGTTGGTAGTGGAATCACTTTTCATCCTTATAGCGTGCGTGGCAATTCTACTCTCTTTTTTCTTCCTTATGCAATGATCACAGGACCACCATGGTTGCATTGCATTTTCCTAATGTGAACACCATTTTACATCACCACAAAGGAGCAGGCCCACCACAAAACCCATCACTGCAGAGAGCCCAAAAGATTTCAGCAGAAGAAGCTACAACTACTACAAGAAAGCACCAAAACTGGATCATCATCACCAGTTGTGGTTTAATATTGCTGAGCTGTTATCAATGGAAACGGATAAGCAATGAATGAGAAATTTAAGACACCTCTCTGAAGCTCATACACCACAACCAGTCAGCTCAATTTTGTTCTTGGGACATGGAACTGTTGCCTCTTCCCAGAAGAAGCCTCTCTCTCCATCATCACTACATTTCTTAAAATTAAATGCAGACCAAGATGAGCATTAACCAGCTCTCTCACTTTTTGGCACGTGTACAACCAAAGCACCAAAAATTTGGACCTTTTCAAATGCAAAGCAAAGCCCAAAAATGCGCTGAATAGTGAAAGGTGAAAAGGGCCTTGTGGGTCTCTGTATATATAACAAGTCATTACTCTTCAGCTTTGTATTTGATTTTGAGCTGTGTCTCTCACCTGCTTTTGTGTCTTTCTTTAGTTTTCTCTTCTGGGTGTTCTTTAGGATGAGTTATTTGGGGGTTGGGGTTAGTCCAGGGACTGTTCCAGTGTACCATGGGAGCAATATGAAGGCGTTTGATAGGAGGGTGAAGGTTGCAGAGCTTGTTCTGAGGTGGGTGATTTGTGGGTTAGGTATTGTTGCTGCTCTTCTTGTGGCCACTGATACCCAGGTTAAGGAGATCTTCACTGTTAAGAAGAGAGCCAAGTTTACAGATGTGAAAGCACTTGTGTAAGATTTGACTCCCCTCTTTGAATCACTCACAAAAATGGTGTTTTCTGAGTACTTATCAATTTTCTGTTTTTGCTTGTGTGATGTTGCAGATTCTTGGTGGTAGCAAATGGGTTAGCTGCTGGATACTCCTTGATTCAAGGGCTGCGCTGTGTTGTGGGTATGGTTAGAGGAAGTGTGCTCTTCAGCAAGCCCTTGGCTTGGGCCATCTTCTCTGGTGACCAGGTATTGTGCTGAGCTACTTAATGCTCTTTTGTTTTTGTGCTAAATCAGCTATATAGCATTTTAAGTTGTTGCAATGTGGTTGCTTATGAGCTGGATTGTAGAATGTGCATTGCCCTTGTGATTTTAACCATCCAAAATTTAGCTGCTCCAGACATGATAGGCCATTTCAAAAGTTTCATATAAGGAAACTTGATTTAGTTTGAGCCTTCTACTTGACATATACAATGCTCAGTTTTGTAACTTACATTTAAAATCAGATTACTTTTAAGGAAAAAAAAGGAAGTTTTGTATCATATTTCACCATGGAAAAGGGAAGACAAGTTTTGCTTGTATAAAACCTTATTTGAATGTATCCACCAATAGAATGAGCATCTTCCACCAAGTTTTGATGGTGTCTTTTGCATCACAATAAATTAAATTTCAATTGTTAGTGTGAGTCTTGATCCCACATCAGGTAAATATGAGATTAAAGGAAGAGTTGATAAACACCTTGCACCCATGTATGTATATCATGAGCTTCCCTTGGTGCTCCAACTAGAAAGGTGAAGGTGAATCATTGTGTTTCAATCTCCCTAGTTTTAGTTTTGGCGTAATCGTCGGCTATCATTGCTCACTTATTCCTTGATGTGATAGAAAGTTCCATAGAAGATCACCAACAGAACCTTAAAAGCCTCAGTCAGGACCACTTTTTAATCCCTTGATTCCCTATTCCTTTCGAACACCATGATTTGTATACATTTCAAGCTGTTTCTGACCCAATATGAATCTTATGAAAGCTATATTGAACCCCTTTTTGCTTGCCAAAACCAAAAGATTGAGTTTGGGTTATTAACCTTCAAAGTAGTTTGTTTATGAACACTTGAATGATATGTTGCTTACAGTTGCAGATTTCCTTGTTTTCATTTGACATACAGTGGCCAAACTGACCCCTACTTTCCTACTATATACAGTCCGTGACCGAATTTGGCCCGTATAATTCAGTCTATCAGTTTGGAATGTTTTTCTCAAAACCATTATAAGTTATAACCCTCATCAACAGATATTGTTTTTCCATGAAAACTTTGCATTTAATGACATCTGAGTTTGTTGAGAGAGACAGATATAGCAGACATAATTAGGAGCTGGGACCATAACATTCATAGACCAAATAGCAACAGCAGACCAAAATGAGAACGACCATCTCTCTCTCTCCCAAGCGTGTCTTGATTCTCTGAAGAGTTTAATTTAAAAACAACGAACATCACATGCTTTTTGGTAAACAATAACTCCGCATTAAGTGGGCAACAGCTTCCATCATAAAAGATACTGTTTGTGTATGAAAAGTCGCCGGGATGGTTTAGGTATCTTGCAGCTAGTTTGTCTAATTTGATGACATCATCCATGGAATCTTTGCAGTGGATGGCATATCGGACAGTGGCAGCTGTAGCAGCTGCTGCACAATCTGCAGCATTTTCAAAGTTGGGGGAGCCCGAACTACAATGGATGAAGGTATGCGATCTGTACGGGAAGTTCTGTAACCAAGTAGGCGAGGGATTAGCGAGTGCTTTCTTTGCAAGCCTTGGCATGGTGATCCTGTCCTGTATATCGGCTTTCAGTGTCTTTCGCTTGTATGGAGGGAACAAAGGCAAGACCGTTCCCAGATGGTAGACCAAAACTAAATACTTGAATCACATTAGTAAATGTACATGTTGGTCGCATCATAGTACTCTTGCCCAGAAAGAAAGGTTAAGCTTTAGTGAGTGTTGAATAAAAGAACAATGTCCTTGTGGTGTTCATTCATATGTATAGGTTTGTATCGTGGTCTTATGCAATGTCAAGGGGAAGTCTTCATTTTCTCAAATGACCCAAATGGAAGATGCATTAATGTTTGGTTTGTTTGTTGGTCAAAAGGAAAAGTGAAAGAAAATGTGGTTGTTGTCAATTATGTTTTGTAACATGTTGTAATATACTTTGTTTTAAGAAACATGTGACATATATGTGATCTTGATAATTTACAAAATGTCGAAAATATCTTTTATCCTCATTCTCTTGTTTAGATCAAGTTCAACGTAATTAGGTGTTTTCTCTTGGTCTGTAACCAACGGTGTAATGGAAACAAAGTATAAGATAACAACTTGTTGTAAGATAAAGTTTGATGATAATAACTTGATGCAACACTAAAGTGTACGACGTATTTATGCCACTATTCCTTGAATTAAAACATAGTACGAACGTCTAAATCAATTTAAACTATAAATTGTCTAAAGAAATTTATGACTACAAATTATTTTGAGATTTTATCAAATGAAGATCTTAAAAATCAAAATCCAGATGGATAAGAAATCTCCAAATCAAACTAAACCAAGCACAATCTTGTTTGTTCTCTGCCACCGTGATTGGTGGACCGTGGCCGCCACGTGCCTTGAGGTGGGCGACCCGACCCACCCGATTTGCTTAGAGTCGGAAAATATCCTCTGCACTCTGCTCCACGAAACTATATATATGATTTAACGAACCCTCCTCCTCCATCTTTGTTCCGATTAAGTCGTTGTTGCGTTTCATTTCTATCTTCCTCGTCTTCGTAAGAGTCCAGAAACATCGATCATCGAATCCTCTGGTAGCGGTAGCGTGCAATTTTGGAATTTGAAGAGCGATTTCTGAGAGAGATGTCGGAGAAGTTCTCGGCGACACTGAGAATCGGAGATCTCAACGACTTCATTGCTCCTTCTCAAGCCTGCGCTCTTGGTTACAAGGCCACCTCCTCCACTTCTTCTTCCTCTACTGCTACTCCTACTGTCACAAAGCATGCTAAAACTAAGGTATCTGCTCATTTTTGTTTTTAGGGCTTTTCCTATGCTTTTTGTGGAGTTTCAGCGTTTTCTGTTGTTGGGTAATTTTGAAATTTGACATCATGGTTAGTGTTTCTATGCTGCTAATTGTGTTCTGTTTGATTAAATGAGATGGGATAAACAGTAATTTGTTAAAGGAAGTTGGTTCAAAGATTATGCTTTGAACAAATTGGTATTCCAGAGTTATAATGATTTGCAGCATTTTCCTCCTTAAATTTGATTTATCAATGCTTTTATCTTCTCGTGAAGGTTGCTGCTGCCAAGTCTTTGGAAACAGAGCCTGTCAAAATCTCACTAAAGGATTGTTTAGCTTGCAGGTAAAGCTCGCACAAACTCTAATAATTTTTATGCCGTGTTCTGTATCTTCATAGCATGTTCAATATTTAAGCTTGGAAACTCTTTTATGAGGGGCTTTCCTTTTTGGTGACAAGTGTTAGTCTTTAGTACTTGGCATGGAACTGAATATTTCAATCCCCAAATAACACTGCTTGTACCATAGATGATCAAATTTTAGACTTGCTGATATTTCCATATATTGAGCAAGTACATTATTTTGAAATCAGAAAGAATAAAAGCTCAAAACCCTTCCCATGATATGCATGGCGGACCTCGCTTTGTGTCCCACAGGCCAATTGCACGTCTCATGTCATTGCCAAACTATCATTTTTAGTGCTAGATAAAATAACTTAAACAGAGAAGGCGATATCCTCTTAATATAGGTTCTTTTAGTTCTACTTGCTATAGTTAAAGTTCCTCTTTTTGTAACTGTTCAAGAGATACCCTACTTAGAGATTTGAGGATAAGTTATCTGGATGGAAATGCCATCTTTCATATTTCAAAGATCACAATGTTTTTACTGACCTCCATATGGGCCTTAGTGGGACAACTTGTTTCTATAAAAGATATGTTAGTTTTTGACAACTTTTCAGTTTAATCTCCTGATAGAAGGCACGTGATTTATGATTACTTGTGAGTGCAGTGGGTGTGTGACATCGGCAGAGACAATTATGCTTGAGAAGCAAAGCTTGGATGAGTTTCTTTCTAATATTGATAAAGGGAAGGCTGTCATTGTGTCTGTTTCTCCCCAATCAAGAGCTTCTCTTGCAGATCACTTTGGAATCTCTCCTCTTCTGGTACAAACTAAAACGTTGCAACCTATAATTGTTTTTTATAACATGCTCTAAGTTACTCAGTCTAGTCTCTCTTGACTGGTGTGAAACCATCTTACCTGTATGTAACTACTATGCTGGAGCTCCTTATTTCTGCAAGTAACACTTGAAATTTTCAGGTTTCCAAGAAACTCACTACTTTCTTTAAGTCCATGGGGGTAAAGGCTGTATTTGATACAAGTTGTAGTCGGGACATGGCACTTATTGAAGCATGTAATGAGTTCATAATGCGATATAAACAAAGCCAATCAAATGATGATGATAAACATACTTCTCTTCCCATGCTTTCTTCGGCTTGCCCAGGTATGTTATTCTGTGATAGCCTGTCAATCTTTTTCAACATTCCTTTTCTTACCAGGGAATCCAGACACACACACACACACACACACATAAAAGAAATCAAGTCAGGTCATATGATAGCTCTAAATAGTGTTGTGGAGTTGTAGCAGAATTTGGTAAATTGAAGAATATCTTGTGTAATTGCAGGTTGGATATGCTATGCTGAAAAAACACAAGGATCATACATATTGCCCTATGTTTCTTCAGTGAAGAGCCCCCAACAAACAATTGGATCTGCCATTAAGCATCACATACATAGAAAGATGGGTCTCAGGTAGTACTCATATGCCCTTCTTAGTTGTATGCCAATCATAGTTATGATGTGGATTGCACCTTGCTTAGGAAACAAAATAGAACTGATATACATGATTTATGCTGCTATTTTTGAAGTTTTTAAGTGGACTTATATATGTCAGCAACAAAACACTTTCATTATTACAAAATAAAATGAGAAAAGAGGTATTTGAATTGAATTCTAATGCAACATATGAAGATTGTAGCTATGGGCCAACTGTGTGCTAAATGAATTAACAAGGAAAGAAAAACTAATGTATTGTAGAATGCTTCTTCAATAGGTCAGATGATATCTATCATGTAACTGTGATGCCTTGCTACGATAAGAAGCTCGAGGCTTCTAGGGAGGACTTTGTTTTTCAAGCAGAATCCCATGGTGAAGCCACTGAGGATGAAGGTTGCAGGGTTGCGGAGGTAGACTCAGTTTTGACATCTGGAGAAGTTCTAGATTTGATAAAGGTGTGACAAAATCTTTTGTTAATTTCTCTATTAATTTCTTTTTTGTATCATGTAATGATAGTAACCTATCTTCTTTGCAACACATTTTTGCAGTTAAAAGATGTTGACTTTAAAGCTTTAGAGGAGTCTTCTTTGGATAGAATGTAAGAATCACAACTCTCCACTAAAAGCTTTCTGCATTTCCCTTGAGCTTTTGTCTGAAAATGAAACGTATTTCAATCTTCGTGCAGGTTAACAAATGTTGATGACAACGAACAACTATATGGGGTCCTTGGAAGCTCTGGAGGTTATGCTGACACTATTTTTCGATATGCTGCAAAGACACTGTTTGGAAGAGAAATTGAAGGGCCTCTCAACTTCAAAATTATAAGGAATTCAGATTTACAAGAAATAACTTTGGAAGTAAGTTCATTTCCATGTCTCCTACTAGTTTCTTCCCTACTTGCATAGGCAATAGGAATGTGGTTGTAGTTGCACTGTACATTTGAGAAGCCTACTTGTTAAACTTTTAGTGTGCTCTAATTTGTGATCCATCTTATGGTAATTACTGATTTCGCAGTCAGTATGACAATGTTATGCAGTTTGTCTTAACTCTTCAGTTAGATAAGTTTCTTGGGTTCCTATTGTTCAGCAGTACTCTGGGATGTGCCTGTTCCACGCATATCAAAATGTCATGCATTTTGTCTTGTTTCTCAAGTTAGATAACTTTCTTGCAGGCCCTATTATTTGCAATAGTTTGTGATAACATACATTTTCCACTCATTGTTAAATCTCTACGTACACTACAAGGAATATTTCCCACACTCGCAGTCTAAGTTTTTAAGGGGGCATATTTTTTAAGCATTCCATTATTAGAACTCATAATATCATATGTCACTTCACAATGTAGGTTGAGGGGAAAACTGTGTTGAAGTTTGCTCTGTGTTACGGCTTCCGGAATCTGCAGAATATTGTCAGGAAAATTAAAATAAGAAAATGTGATTACCATTTTGTGGAGATAATGGCATGCCCTTCAGGTTTTTCTCTTTTTCTTTCCTTTTCCTTGTTTGTTTGTTCAATGTATATGAGTTTCCTATGGTCAAAGTTTCTTCTAATATCAACCTGATGAAGTCATATTGGTTAAATAGGTTGCTTAAATGGTGGTGGTCAGATTAAACCCAATCCTGGGCAATCTGCAAAAGATTTGATTCAGTCATTAGAGACTGTTTATATGGAAAATGTAAGTGTTTCATGAAGTTTAGCTACCATGGTTGCAGTTATTGAATGTTAACCATGTGTTTAGAGATTGGTTTAGGTTTTCCATGTTTGAGTGGTAGTGGATATGGTGTTGTGCAGGTTTTGGCAGCGGATCCTTTTGAGAATCCAATAGTAAAGAGCTTATACGAAGAGTGGCTTGAGCAACCAGGTTCGGAGAAAGCCAGAAAACACATGCATACGGAATACCACCCTGTGGTGA
Organism: Erodium chrysanthum; assembly: GCA_036897765.1. Taxonomy (NCBI): domain Eukaryota; kingdom Viridiplantae; phylum Streptophyta; class Magnoliopsida; order Geraniales; family Geraniaceae; genus Erodium; species Erodium chrysanthum. Next base: position 2,833 of record JAYMSU010000732.1, on the reverse strand, counting down.
AAAGCATTACCTCTCAGTTGCACAATTGGTAAAAGACACTACACTAGTTGTGATAGAAGGAAGCACTGTATTTATTGTATGGATCTTCCCTGATGTTGTTCCTGCACTGCACCTCTTTGTTTGTTGTTGTCGGTGAGATTGCTTAGGCCGGGGACGGGGAGTCCAATTTTGATAGAGAACCTTGATTTATTGACCATTTTTTCAGCTGTGTATATATATATGCTCATGTTGAAATGTTACATGCTCATGTTGTAATGGTATTCAGATAGTTTCATTGGAAGCCAGGGATGTGTTTGGGTTCACAGACAGACAGAGAACAGAGGCAACGACGCCGTTTAGATGAGATGGATTGGGTCGCATCCACCTCACCCAATTAGATGGTTCGACTGGATGGATTTACTTCAAACAATTTAATGACTATATCAGAATAAAATACTCAAAAAATGTTTTAATCAAATCAAATGAAGCTTTATCGGTTTGTTATAAAAGTGTATGTTTCGTACCAGTTAGCATTATTTTATTTTCTTAATACACAATAAGTTACTGTTATATGTCATTTAAATAATATAATTTTGAAATATATAAATAGTCAAATTAGTTACTAATTAAAATCAGAATTTTATGGAAATAAAATAATTTAAAATTGAATAAATAAGGCATGAGTCAACAAGGGTGGGCAAAGAAAACTGCTACTATCTTATCTGGTAACGTCTTCGTTTCTGAATTAGGGAACAAAAACAAATAAATAAAAGGTGACACAAAATCTCACCTTTTCAGTCCAGATCAGACCAGACACTACTTGTGACTTGTGAGAGAACAATGGTACATCATCAACTCAGCTCTCCACTCAATTCCCATCAATTTATTATCAATCGGGTGTTAGAAATATGCTTGATTTGTTCCCTCTGTCTCAGCTGTTTGGTTTTAACCAAATCATCAACTCTAACTATACATGTGTTTCTTTTTGGGCTTCTTTATGTTTTACTGATGATTTTGTGGCTTCTTGTTTATTGAATGTAAAATCCTAGTAACAAAAAGAGAGCATGCTTGTGACTTTAAGGAGTTAAAAGAGACATTGAAAATGGGGTCTTTCTTCTGTTATAGATTAGAGGTACTCAGCAAAAGAATGACTAACAGCACTAGCACTGAATTGTCTAATTGCTTTTGTGACTATTTTGTTGATCCAACACAGTCTTTCAGTATTTGGTATATAAATTGAAAGTATGAAGTAGATGTTTGTTTGACAACTCCTGTCCACTATTTGAATTGTTTGTTAGACTACATCAAAGCGTGCCGCAGAGAGGAAAATTGCAAAGTTTGAGAAGAGCATCAGTAGGCGGGGGTCATCAAAGAAAGGATATAACTACCCTGTTGGCCCAATTATACTTGGCTTCTTCGTTTTCGTGATCATCGGCTCATGTATGCTTCTATCTCTCTGGCATCACATTGTCATGTTTACAAATCATAACCCATTTTTTATCAGCACAAATGTCTTTTGTTATGATGTGATCACTGCAGATTTTCCTTCATACACAGATTTTTTTTCTGTTGAGTTGCAGCTAGATATTTTTGCTTCACTTGAAGATGATTGTCCGTGGAAATGGTTATTTATGTTCTTGAATGGCCAATATTTTGTATAAATAACTTGGTGTAATGACCAGCTTTATCGGTTCCAGCTGTGTTTCAGATAATTAGGACTGCCACAAGTGGAGGGAGGGCCTGAGCCTGAGTGGTAACAGGAAAATTTTGTGTTAAGTTCATCAAAACCTTGTAACAATGACTAGATCCAGAAAGTGAAAAAATGGATGTACAAGCACAACATATTTTCTTAATAAATAATAAGCTAGTGCTTTCTTCTGGCTAAATGAGCTTTTTTGCATTTCCTGAAGCTTTTGAAATTGTACATCGTATCAACTTCCTGGACTTACAAAGCTCAAAGCATGCTCAATGTCGGATCCGTGATCGCATGAATAATATTTGAACGAGTATCGGTAGACACAACTACTGGTCGAGGAACCCGAAGAGGAGGCGGACATCATGGAGTTGACGTCTCATTGCCATCAGAGCAGTGCAGAAATAGCAGTCGGCCTCAATCGATGCGATGATACATAGTCATCTGTCCGACCTAGGACGACGAGACAGGGTGAGGGAAGATTTGGTTCCTGTACAAGAAGAGGCCAAGGTCACGAACGTACCAGTGGTCGGAGGAGCTCTCAAAAACCTGGCGTGCCAGCGGCCAACAAGTGTGGAGTCAGGTGGAACAAGAGATGCTCGTTGCATGTTGGTTGCACTAATCATACAACCTAATTCAAGGTAACAACAATTTTTTTTCTTCTGGATTTTGGCATGTCGTATTCAATGAATATTATGCCAACAACAATGTACATGTGCACAAACATCGGGACCCGAAGAAGATGCGGGATCATTGGTCGTATTGGAGATAACGGGTTCGATTCTTCCACTCGTGTTGGAAGGCTGATAACTGAGACCGACAAAGTGGAGCCTCCGACGACTAGGTGTACAACAAAGCATGTCACATGTACTACGCCTCAATGATTTTTGGTCATTTCAACATGAAACCTTGGTGGGACATGGTGGAAAACGAGCCGAAGTTTCATTAGACCGACTTTGGGCCAAGTACGAAGCAGACCAAAACTAGCGCGTCTAGGTCGTACAACTCATCTGGAGTGGCCACCGGCTCGTCGCATAATGTCTGCCACGAACAACCCAAAAAATGTCGGCCCTTCTATGCAGCGTCCCAATTCATGTTGTAAGGCCGTTAATTGAGACTAGCAAAGTGGATCATCCAACGACCAGGTGTACAATGAAGCAT
>JAYMSU010000731.1:0-12403 GCA_036897765.1 Erodium chrysanthum | reverse complement strand
AAGGGCTTGCTCCGTCTCACCCAACATCAAGGTTGGGGGCGAACCACATGCGTCGCAAAACCCGTCGATTTCAGCTGGGATCTCGCCGGATAAGGCATTGTCGCTGAGGTCGAGGTAATTGAGTTCGGAGAGCGAACCAATCTGTTTCGGGATCTCGCCGGAGAGGTTTGTCCCGGAGAGGACAAGCTTGGTGAGCGACGAGAGGTAGGTGAAATTGGTCGGAAGTTCTCCGAGTAAATCCACATACCGGAGGTCCAATTCCACGACCCGATCGTGAAAATCGCAGGTGACTCCGAACCAGTGGCAAGGGGTTTCGTTGCTGGGGTCCCAATTGGCCAGAGCCTCCATTGATGAGAACCCATTTAAGCTCTGCTTCCATGAAGGTGCGAATTTCAATGGTGGAGAGAGAGGAGATGGATTGGGACTTGGGTTTCTGGGTTTTGGAGATGAAGAGGAACCAAATCATATCTAGTGGGTTTCAATTTTGAAATCAATAAATTAAGAAGAAATGGAGAGACCCAGAATAGAAATTGATGTAACAGACAATTATACCTTGGAGAAAGAGCGGAGAAACGGCAGATCCGATGCGAACGAAGAGCAGAGACCGAGTCCGCGGACGATTCTAGGCGATGGGGAGAAGGAGGAAGAGAAGGAGAAGGAAGAGGAACCGGCCGAGAAAGAAGAGGAAAGCGGATCGTATTAATATATGAGCTGTCAAGAGCACCGACACATGGCACTTCACATTTTTCAGTCCCTCCTTTTGGTTTTAGCATATCCTTTTCCTCCTTTTTTTAACCATGTATTTTCATGTGCATAGCTTAATGTCTATTTGATTAGGCTAACCTGTAAATTAGGTCCCACATGATAGTTCATAGTTACATGATAATGATTTTTTAAATAGTTTAATATTGAGGTTGATGATGAGGTTATGGGGGTGAAGGCGAAAAACATGAAATTAAATTGATTTTGATTTATCAGATAAGGTCCCTTCCAATTTCAATAGAGGATTAGATTAGAGTTCGAACTTTAGTGTAAGTAATTTTATGGATAATAATTTCAATTCAGTAACTTTAGTGTAAGAGTTATAAATTTAACGCTCCAGACAAACAGTTCAATTCAGACTATTAGAAACGGATACTGATACAGTTTAAAATAAAATTTCTATGTTAAAAGACAGGGGATAAAATAAAAATCTATATCTAATATTGTATGGATATTTAATCGATAATTTCTAATTCTGGCTAGACCTTGGCCTATGTTGATGAAAGATGATTCTTTAATCATAATTTCATCTTATATACTTGTGTTTTAAATAAGTGATCCGTTGAGATTGAGACGATTTTGTTGATGTATATTTTCTTCTTTAATTACAACACAACTTTGGATGAAATGGTGAAGAGTTTGCTATGGAAAAGGGTTACGTGTTCCATAATTAACACATAATTTGAAGAGAAACGACAAGAATAGAAAAATCCAAAGAGATAAGTCTTATCTTGCATTACTTGTTTTGCCGGGTTGTTCCCGATGACACAACTATCGGTCGGAGACATATCATATGCACACAATCAAATAACTACTAATACTTTGGTTAATGATGTAACTTCTTCGTCGTTTTTTATCAAAAAAGAAAGTTCCTCGTCGTTCCTTGGCCAACTTTACTATGTATTTTAAACTAGTAGAGGGGGCATTGGTTTGATTCTTGTCGCTGCTTATTACCTCTATTAACAAACAAACAAAAAACTTTTTTCACTCGGATTGAATCATACGTTATGATTAAACTTGATAACTATATATTATATTGAGTTAATAAAGGGGTTGTAATTTTGATAATTAATTAACTTAAAGTATAATTTTGGTATTGTTAGTTTAAGAAAAACCGTATGCATTTCTTATATAGTTTTTCTTCATTTTTAAACTTTTCATTGTATTGTTGATTAATGAAGTTGAATTGATGTAGTCATAGGAGGGTGGCCGACAACAGACAAAGTGGATGAAGATTTTAACGAATGAATTATAGATTTTGATGATGAAACACATGTAGTCTGACTCGTGTACTGTGAATACTCTTACTAAAATTCTACGTATTTGGTTGTTGCTTTTTTAGTAATAAAAAAACTTTTACTTGGTTATTAAATTTTAAGATAAGATGTTATGAGTGAATCAAATTTTTATTTTTCAAATTAGGTGTACTTGTATCTATTATCTTATTTTTTTGATGCAATATTCTAGAGTAAAGGGACCACCAAATTACATGAGCAGTGTGTTTGTGGGATCATGAAAATAAATGATTTGTTCCTTTGTGATGGAACATAGGCAGCGGAAGTGTAACCCCAGTTGAGATTCTTAAGATAATTATAGTTGATGTATGATACTCTCAGGTCTGATGACTTGATTTGGAAGTAGCAATATTATTGCATTCACGTGCATGTTTTCAATTATTTTGTATGACAGATACTCAATAATGCAAATATGATATTATTATTCACATCTCACTAGCTACAATCAAGTGTAGTGATGTGAGTGATCATGTCTAAGTGTACTCCTTTCAAAGACCAGATTTCAAGCACTGCACACTTGCAACAAATCACTGTGAAAATGAACCAATAAACAGTTCATTGACCTTTAGAGCATCCGTAGCGACACGCTGGTTCCCACGCTGATTCCGGTTCAATTTCGTGTGGGAACAAGCTTCTATTTGGGAATCAACGTGTTCCCAACAATGGCAAGCTTGTTCTCACAATAGCATTCAAGAGATAGACGAGCTTCACACAATAAAAAACCATAAAGAATTATCTCAAAAAAGTAAAAAAGAAATATCAAACCAATTATAATATTATATCATGGTTATAGCATGATTTAATGTTTCAATTTGTATACAAAGTGATCAATAAATATTTATTCGATTGCAAGCTCTAAATTAACCACAAACATATATACTCGATACAAATAAAGAAGAGCCACGTCATGGATGTAGAAAACGAAAGAAAATGTACATGATTCAAAACCAAGTTACAAGCGAAACAAAATTACTTGTTAAAGTGTAAAACACGTCAAGCCCAACTCCACTCATTCTTATCAGAACTCGTCCCAACATCAGAATCAAACTCACTATTGGAGTCGGAGTCGGAGTCGGAGCGAACGGGCATATGAAAGCGACATGTAGGACACATGTTACTAGTAGTGAGCCAATCGATGAGGCAGTCTGTGTGAAAGCAATGCTAACAGGGCATGGCCTTAACTTTTGGTCTCCCTCCCTAAGACCCTCCAAACAAATGGTGCATTCGTTGGCAAAAAAGCACTCGGCCCAAAAGTTCCACTTGAACCTAAACAACCCAAAAATACACTCCGGTCTTGTTGGCCCCACCGGCATGTCATCTGAACATAACGACGTGTGCTGTGGATGTATCGCATCCTCTTCTATATCAACTTCTCGTAGTCGTGGTGCTGCTTCTGCGAATTGTGCTCTCACCTCCCGAGTAACATCAAAGTAGAAATATCCAATGGGACTCAATTTGAAATTATAAATTCGTCCGGCATAATCAGAACAAAAGAATGGATCTATATACCTATCCAAGTCTTTTATTCCACTCCCAAAGTAGTGCACAAGGTAATGTTTACCAAAACTCGAAAACTCGTCGGGTTTAGAAAGCTTATTTATTTACACAAAAACAATACACCACGTTTTATTCAGTGGCCCATCTAATGACCCTATACACAAGTTGTTCTACCAACTTGACAATTAGCTCTGGAACTAAAACTTGAAGATGGCAGCGCCACTTGAGGGCTTGGTGGCGAATATGTAGAGTCCGAGCGCATTCTTATCGATCACCCCTTTGTCAATCCTCGATTGGTAGAACCGTTCCTGATACAGACACATAATCAGATTCAGACTGACTAACGTTTTGTTCCTTTTCTGTTTGTTTGTTTCTTTGTTCAAATATCACAAGTCACTGACCTTTAAATTAAGGATAAACTGTGGGACTATGTTTTCTTTCACCAAAGCCACTGCACATCCACCCCATCCAGCTCCAGTTAGTCTTGCCCCAAGGGCATCGCTCTCCCGGCATATCTCCACAAGTTCTTCCAATTCCACGCAACTAATCACAAGGACAAGACACAAATCAATACACACATTTTTTTTTATGTTGTCAAAACTTGAAACAGAATGTAAACCATTAATCTCCTCAAAATTGTGTGCAAAAAAACATATTCTGGTCTTTTTTCATATGGTTTTTCTTTCAAGGACTTGAGTGATTGTAGAAGGGCCGGTAGAGTTTTACCTGCACTCATATAAGACACTACAGCTATGGTGGCTCTCATTCATAAGATCACCGAGCTTCTTGAGAATCTCCTCCTCACTGTAAAAATAATATCTTAATCAGATACACGTGACTTTGTAATTCACAATTAATAGGAAATGGAAGATGACTGCTTGCATTTGCAAATAACCCTTTCTAGCAGATAGATGATAAAATTTAGAGCTTGGACATGGTTTAATTTATGATCATAGGATGTTTCGCAACTAGTTAGTTTTAATAAAGCTTTCTACAACAACACAATAAAGCAATGGAACTACTCACATGAAAAAGTATGGGGGAATGCCGTATAAATAATTAAATATGGAAAAACATCAACCTAGTATTGGTATGACTGACCTTAATTTTGATGAAACAGTGTCCTTGAAGCCATATACTCGTTTAGCTTCGGAGTACACATGAGATGCCCTCTGGAAAACAACAGTTGGTCAATGTTAACAATACCTTTTGAATCAAGATGGACATGCAACTAAGTCCGTTCTGATAATCACATTTGTACTTTTAAGATAAGGATTACTGGTTATTTTGTAGGAAGCCATCATTTTCAAAGTTTTTTTTTTGGGTCAGTTTGTTATGATAGTGTTCTCAAACAATTTCACATAAATAACTGTGAACGTATTACTTTAGCATAATTTTCCTAGCCACACTGGAAGGAAGTTTCTACCAGAAACAATTATAAAAAAACACATTCAAAACTGAGAAATATTTTTTAACTTAAAAAACACAGGAAAGACAACAAATTGGTTCAAAATAGCTGGCAGCAAAGAAATACCTGATATAACTTAAAATGCTTGGCAACTTTTAGCACATCCAAAGAAGAAGGAGAATCCCTGAAGATTGTTGTCAAACGTTCCTTGGTGATTTTCTCAATATCATCAGCCGTATATGGTTTCTCCTGCAAAAATTCCTATAGAAGAGGCGAGCTATAAATTGAAATAGAGAATCAATTAATATTACTTATATAGACTAATAAAGTACACAGGGAAAATTACTTGACCAAATAAAGAGCTAAATACCTTCACAGCAACAACAGGGTCAGAAGAGCCAAAGTTGCCGGCAAATGTTACACATAAACTCTCAACATCAGAAAGAGTTTGCACTTCTGCTATTGCCTCTTTTGGCTTCATTCCCAGCTCTATACCAAGTACAATCTGCAAAAAAAAGAAGAGATTCATGTAAGTGCTTTTGTACAAAATATATTGCATAACAGAAAGCTGTGAACTCATGGAGACTGAAATATTTTTCGTCATCTATTTACAAACACACACAGAGGAGACATATCATTATACAAATCACGTATCCCAATTTGAAAAAGTGAACTGAAGTTTGTACTTTTGCTGATTTTGAAGGAAAACAGTTTCCATCCTGATTGAGGACAATCTCCTCAAGAATATCAGATTCTTTGAAGTGTGAATTGTGAAAGGCCAATTGGCTAAAAAATTAGGGGCATTTAAGAAGGAATAGTAGAACCCACAAGCAAACGTATATCAGGTCCAAAGGAACTTACAGCAGCAAGTCGGCACTCAACAACTCGATTATTGTAATTTGTGGCAGCAGTAACTGCTTTCTGAGATTCTGCTAGAGAATTAGCTATGACAAAAGTGCCACCAGCAGGAAGTTGCACATCAGTTGCACGAATAGGATTGAAATCAATCAGCTCCGCAAATCCAGATTTTGCCATGACAGAGATTGCCTATCAAGTGAACCAAGATAAGAAATAATAGGTTATATAGTTGAAAAGCATTAGAAGACAGAACTATAACTCAGGTGTGTATGCAAGTGATACAATAGCTGGGTAAATGGCATAAGCCATTGCAAAGATCTTTATACAAGAAGTTTATAAATAGAAAAGGAACATTTTGAGAGGCAATTCCAGCATATACAGAAGAATTGTGTCTATTGAAATAATGAACAAATAATTCAAGAAAAGTATAAATAATTTTGAGCATAGAGCATAATTGTCTAACCTGGTCCATTCCACCAGACTGTGTTCCGATATGTCTCTCACAGTCACATGTAAGTTGTGCAAGTTCTTTCTGTTGAGAAAGATATATATTAAACATAACTTGAACCAAACAGAGGATACATATCAAGTAAATAAAGTGTGTATCCCATCATGGACAGTCGTCACTGTGTAAGAGTTATTATTACTAAATACTATTTTTTAGCGGCACAATTCAGTATATTAAGAGCATATACTCATTAAAATCAAAATCTCTGTCATCCTTGACATTAATAAGCTAGGTATGGATAATCAACAAAACCTAGAGAAATTATGTTGATAGATGAATATCATAAAATAATTACAGACATCAGAAAGGATGAGGAACTGAATGGAAATCACATTACTATGACCATTCTTTTGTTTTTGTTCAACATCAACACGGTAAATCACTGTGTGACACCTACTTCCAAAAGCCATTCCACCATAAGGTACTCTGTTTTTTGTTTTATCTACTTTTGCATTAAAAAAATTAATGTCATAAGTTTCAAACTAGTTAGTCTAAATTTAATACTCTGTCTTAGACACCTCTAGTAGGTTGTGCCTTAGTCATATATGTCATCTAATGCTTTTATGTAGAAACTGATTGTTGCTTCTGAGTTTTCCCTGTTTAGAAAAAAGAATAAGAATCCACAAACTAAAAAGATTTAAGAATTTTAGTTAGGTACCTTTGGAAAGCCAATATCAAAAGCAGCCATTATAGCAATGGTGGCAGAGCAAACAAATGCCGCGGAACTTGATAGCCCAGACCCTATAGTGGAACAATTAAATTAGCTGGCAAAGTTTGAGAATCATTACATAGAAGAATACTCACCTTTGCAGCATTCATAAAAAATAACAGACACATGACTTTCAGTAGAGCATCAAAGATATTGTTACCTGTAGGAACTGTTCCATCAACAAGAACATCAAGGCCAACTGGTTCACCAACATTGATTCCTTTTGATGCAGCATATTCATAAAATCCTTTGTACCTGACCAAACAAACTATGAGTTTCTGCTGGTAGGAAGTTAAATAGCTATTATATGAAATGAACTCAAGATCAAAGTATTGCAAAAAATAAGAGGCACCTAGGAATGTGAACTTCGAAACCAGTGAAAATGGGAACAGGAAATCTGACCCTGAAGTCCCTAAAGTAAAGTGGTTCTAGCAACATACTTTCTATTAGATACAAAACATCACTTAGAAATTAGGTTGCCGTCTTCATATCAGATGACCTTCAGTAAAAACAGTGTTGAGTTACTTGAGTACTTCACTCAGAAACTTCATTGGACAACAATTAACAGAGCAACCCAACAAGGAAGGTGACAAATATTACAGATCATTGTTCTTACCCACAAATAAAATAATGGCCCCATCTGTGATTCTTCAAGTCAACTTCCTGTACAATAGGCAATGTATTTCAGGTCAACCTCTTTCAGAAGAGTAGCTAATACATTTAACATTATCTGGATGCTGTTTATTTACATTATCAGAAAATAAGTACACCATGATACAGTCAATTTGTTACTGTAATAATTCTTAATTCATAAACATTATCTCAAATATGCAAACACATAAGCAAAAGCGTAGAAAAGCACTTATTTCTTATTTCATAAACAAAGAAATACAAATATGATCTCAAATATACAAACAAAGATAATGTACCTGTGCAGGATCAGCAGGATAAGTACACATGGTATACTTCTCATTAACATTAGCAATTCGCAGAAGTTTTTGTTTCTCGTTCACATCATGCTTCCGGATCGCAATGATTGTGTCTTGGCGTATAGCCATAGGTAAAACTGTGTATCCTTCATAGTCAATGTGTTCTCCTATCAAGTTCACTCTCCCTGCAACCATAATACCAATCAACCTTCCAATTTCAATTCCAAAACCACCAACAAATCAATAAGTACTGGATCGAAGCTAAAACCCTCCTTCAAGGACCAAAACTATAAAATTAAAATTAAATATAGATAAGGCAATGAGAAGTACCAAAATGTACAGAAGAATTGAAATCACACACACAAAAACAATACAGTTCATATTCCAACCAATTCTCAGTAACTGTTGCTGAGGCAATGTTAGAAAAAGAAAGAAATCGAAATTCAGAATTAAATCCAAACGAATTCTCAGTAACCAAAGTACCAAACACAGAAAAGAAAAATCGAACCGAACCAATGTAGAACGATTTTCGCATAGATGAACAAAAGGTGACCTGGAGATCTGGCGAAGGCGTGGGGAGGGTGGGCGAAGACTTGAAGAAACTTGGACTTGAAATTATCAAATCGAAGCCTCGCTTCTTCCAACTCCGATCCGCTTCCGTACACTGGTTCGAGCGATGAGTAAACCGGCACCGGAAGATCTTCGTGGTTCAACATTCTTCTTCTTCTCTCCAAAACGAAAGCTCTTTCAGTCTGCAGATTTCACACACAAACAAAACACGTTTATTTGATTTGTCAGTGTTTGGCTTTTATTTAAACATGTTTTGACCTGGAAATAGGGATGATTTGGATCAGACGTGGATAAATTTTGGATAAACTAAAGTTTATCCTAATTTTAAACTAACTGTTCCCATACATTTTGGATTGATCTTAATTCACGCGTATCTCGGTCCTACTATATTTTGTGATCGTTAATAGAGGATCATCTTCTATTTTTAGTACCGAAATAGTAAATATTTATTTGGTTTATATAACTATTTATTAAAATTAAAGATTTCATTTGTATAATTTGATTGTCCTTTAATATTTTTTGTTAGAAATGTCACCCATTTTTATATATCAAAGCATGAAGATATACATAACATCGCTACAGACTACAGACCAGATGGGAATAACTAGTTTTCTGCGGTCAGACTTTTGAGCGTACACCATTCTTACAAACAGCCCTGAATCAATGTATCTCGCAAACCACTTCACTATCATTCTGGATCGAAACAACGCACTAGACGGACCATGAGAATACCAACGACATTAACACTAAATACAAACATTAATAACACAAATATGTACAAATAATCACACCCACCCTCCCATTGAGATTCAAATACCTGACTTCATGGAGGTGAGAAAACCTATTAACCAACAAAGAATAAATTACAGAAAATAATGGCTAATTTGGAATATAAAATTTAAATTAAGACTATTTTTGAACCCAATTTAAACATGAGATCAGATTAAGAGAGTTGAAGATAAATGAAAACAAAACGAGTAAGTTTCTAAGTCTTTTTATTAAAGAATTGTTTATTTTGGGAAAAGAAGAGGAAAATGGAGCCACGTGGGCAAAGAATAACCAACCAAACCAACAACGAGAGGAACATAATTCCTCTCATCACTATCCTCTTTTCTCTCACTCTCACTCTCTCTCCATTCCATGGATTTGAGCTTCTTCCCTGCAAATCCACATTCCCTAAATCTAGTCTCATGCACTCCCCTCTCCTCCGTCAGGCGGGAATTTCTCCGCCAACCGAGGTCACCGGCCGGTTCTCTTCGCGCCAGAAGAGCCTCCAATAAGCTCGGATTCCTTCAAATTCGGTCCAGGCCCTTTCGCTTCAGAGCCGCGCTCAGTTCTCACTCCGTCCTCGTAGTAGGTGCCGTGGTTACATTCTCCGCCATTTCATTTATCTACTTCAACCATTACCACAAGCGGAAGAAGAATGGCAAAGAGGTCTGTCACCTGAATTTTGCTGGGTTGTTGTGGTAATTTAGGAGAAATTGGGCTTATATGTGTTTGATTGTACTGTTTATCAGTTCAATTTGACCGCATTACCTGATTGCCTCATACTTGTAGGACTTTGAAATTTTATCGTAATTATGGGTAGATATTTACTTAATTTAGTGCCACAAATAGTCATCTTGTGCTCTGCATTTGCGTGGGTTAAATTTTGTCCTGCTGTGCTGCTTTGGTAATAATTGGTGTACGCTATTTGCCACATGTTGGTATGATTAGGAATTATTTAATCACGACACATTTATTAAAGGTAGCTCTCATCTTTGTCCAAAAATAGATGGTTTATTTATTTTATATTTTGTCCAAGATCCTGGGAATTAATTGAGGGACTGTTCCAACCCCCTTCATATGGTATATGCTGATGTTTGGGTTATTGGGTATACTTTCACCTGTCATCATCTTCTTTAGTACAAGGTTGGGTTGATTACACAAGTGTTTTATGGTATGTTTGGAACGTTGAGTTCTTATAAATGTACCATTTTTTTTTTCTAATACCTTTCTTCTTCTGATTATAGGTGTCAGGACTCCATAACTTTTCCCTATCCCATCTAGGAAGAGACTTATTGGGTCGACTCATTCAGATTTGGATTCTTGTTTTAGGAGGCCTTCACAAGAAAAACTCTGTGAAAGTCAGCAAAGCTCCAAGGGATACTACTAGAACAAACAGCAATATTTCTGAGAACAAAGTGCCCCCTGTACATGTTAATATATCTACTGCCATGTCTGAAGAAACTCATGTCAACAAAACAGAGGATTCAAGTGGTTCTGATTCTCGTCCCTGTAGTGCCAATGATTATGTGCTTCCAAATTCTACTGCAATGCATGAACAAACTCATGTCAACAAAACAGAGGATTCCAGTGGTTATGATTTGCGTCCCTCTTGTGCTAATGGTTCTGTGTTGTCGAGCTCTACTTTGATGCACAAAACAATGGATTCAGTCGATTCTAATGCGATTCCATCTAGTGCTACTTTGGTGCATGAAGAGGCTCTTATCACCAAAACAGTGGATTCAATAGATTCTAATGTGATTCCATCTAATGCTAGTTTGGTGCATGAAGAGACCCTTATAAACACAACAGTGGATCCATCCAGTTCTTATGTCATTCTCTCTACTTGTGGTGATTCTATAGTTTCCAATTCTACTTTGATGCACAAAGAGACTCTTATCACCAAAACAGTGGATTCTACTGATTCAGATGCTAGTGATTCTATATTTTCAAATGAATCTCAAGTCACAGAATCTTTTTCGCCTGTAACTTCTGCTTCAGGTGCACAACAACCTCTTACTTTCCCTGAGGATATGTCAAAGTTCCAACAGGAAGAATGTATGGACGAAAGTAAGTTCAAGTCTGAGTTGGAAAAACTAATGAGTGAAAGCAATTGCACTGTGCTAAATAATGCACTTGTAGAAGGAACTATAAATAACAAAACAAATGATGAACTTTCTGGAGTGATTGATACTACAAGCTACAGTGGGCTCCACAAAGAAAATATTAGGCCGGAGCTTTACACGTTTTATGAAGCCAAGCAGCCCGTAACAAAATCTAGGGAAAACTTAAATGGACTAAAACCAGCGTCTTCTCATGCCTATCTGGAAGGAAATGGATCTTCTTCAGCGGTGAGGGATACTTCAATTGAAGGAACACAGTTACCAACACAAGATTCTCTCCCTATTGCAGGTTACAAGCTTATTAACGTGTAATCATGTGTGTTCGTTTCAATGCATGATTATCATCTCTTTCATGTTTTAATGTTAAAGGGGAATATTTTGGTTATTTTCAGAGGTCGTTAACGGAAAAATGCCCCAAGAATACCTCAAAGAAAGTCCACCCTACCAAAGAAGAGGATCAAAGAGAAGTAGGGGATATCCAAGAGACAAGGAAAGGAGAGAAATGGCTGACAACACCATTATAAGTTTTCAGGAGTCCTATCACCCAGATAGGATGCATGTCAATGACAAAGATGATCCTTCAGAGAAATCCAGTACTTACAACCGTCTCCTAAGAAATGGGAGGTAAGTACCTTCTTTCATCTCACATTTACATTGTGTAACATTGTTTACTTGTTTTCCTAGAGGAAGTTTACATTAAAAGTTACTAGTTTTTTTTTTGCTTATCAAAAAAAAAAAGAAGATTACTAGTTTGATCTTTTATGAAAAGATAAAATCTCTTTAATGTGCCAATATATTGCAATGTCATGATTCTGTACATCTTGAATGAAGTACTGAATGAATGTGGCTTTATTAGGGTAACAGAGTGTGTGGAATTGCTTGAAGGTTTGGAAAGAACTGGCTCGCTAGATATGAGCAAGGCAAGGCTACTACCTTTTAATTTTTCTTAAAATTTTAATGTTCTGATTTTTGATGAGTT
>JAYMSU010000730.1:0-12408 GCA_036897765.1 Erodium chrysanthum | reverse complement strand
GAGTCGGCGCCGGAGCCCCCGTCTCCCTCCCCGCCGTTCTCGAGTACCTTGCCGCTGAGGTACTTTTCCTGTGTGCTATTATTAGTTTTGGTCATACGGTCTGATTCTGATCGTTTTTTTATTTCCCCTGTTTGGTTTCTGGGAAAATGTGGATGAATCTTTTGACTGATTCAGCTCAGATCGAGATTTTATTCTTGTTTTGTAATTTTGTTAACAATCCTTTTCTGCGAATTGGGTTTTGTTCATCAACCTCTTAGATTAAAAATTCATTTGAATCGTGTATTGATTGATCTGTTGTTTTTAGGTTCTTGAGCTCGCTGGGAATGCTGCTAGAGACAACAAGAAGAATCGCATTGTTCCAAGGCACATTCAGCTAGCAGTGAGGAACGACGAAGAGCTGAGCAAGCTTCTGGGAGCTGTGACTATTGCTAATGGAGGTGTGTTACCCAATATTCACCAGAATCTCTTGCCGAAGAAGATGGGCAAGGGGAAAGGCGATATCGGATCCGCATCGCAGGAGTTTTAGGCCTTTTCTTTTTAGTCCCATGATAATTATGTGGTTTGTTGTTACCGATAAATCTGCTGGATCAGTCTTGTAAATCCTTTGGATGTTTCATCGGATTTCTAGTTTTGATATGAACAAAGATAAATGGTTTTTTGTCATTCAATCTACAATTATTTTAGTTATAGTTTGATTTATGCTGTGAAAAATTTAGATAGATATTGAGTTGTTCATGTCCTTGTTTAAGTAATCCAAATTCAATCCGGTCAGGCTTGTAACGATCACTCTCAAGTAACACATATTCATTTGCAATATAGTATCAGATATCCTATCTTTTTATGCCTTTTTTTTTAATTATATATGGTTTTTAGCAATTATAAGCTTCAAATTAGTAGAAAGTGTACATAAAATGTAAGCCAAAATATTTTAGGAAAACTAATTTAAATCGCAATTCGGTCAAAAATTTAGGGGTTTAAAGGCGATATTTCTGCTTATCTTCCATTCAATATAGAATGAATAATATGTTTGCAAGTATTCAACATGGGGATGTAGCTCAAATGGTAGAGCGCTCGCTTTGCATGCGAGAGGTACAGGGTTCGATCCCCTGCATCTCCAATTCATGTTTTTTTAAATATTTTATTTTCTGTTCTGATTCCTCTTATCACAATGTCTATCATAGGCCGCCAACTGTTTCTGAGGGAGAAACGAAAATGTCTGCTGTTCCTTTCTTCAACCTCGCTCATGATCTTACGGTTTCAAGGCTCTGCTTAGGTCTCACCATCCTCCTTTTTATTTTGCTGATTTCTATGCTGTCGATTTACGGAGCTCTGTTTGAATCTATGTCCCAGGAACAATGACTTTCGGCGAGCAAAACACCATGTCTCAATCCTTTCGCCTTCTCCATCAAGCTTTCGATTCTGGAATCAACTTCTTCGACTCCGCAGAAATGTACACCACACCCATGCCCATTTCTCTACAAATACGTCTCCATGCTCATACCTTTGGAATTTCAGGTACCCAGTCCCTCAGAGTGCCCAGACTCACGGCAGGAGCGAGCAGTACCTCGGCCTTTGGATTCGACAGAACAAGATTCCTCGGGACCGAGTCGTCTTGTCCACTAAGGTCTCAGCTCTCTTGTAACTCTATAGACTGTGATTATGCAGCTTACTTGTACTGAGCTTAGTCAATTGCCCCTTTACCATAATGCTCATAGTTTCTGATCCAGGTTGCTGGTCCTTCTGGTCAAATGACTTGGATTCGTGATGGACCCGCATGTTTGGATGCTACTAACATTACTGAGGCCATTGACCATAGGTAGATTCTAGTTACTACTTTGTTAAAGAATTATCTACCATGAACCTCTACAATATGCATGCTATGTAAACTGTATTGTTGACTTATGGGTTCTATTAACTTGGTGCAGTTTACTTCGATTGGGTGTAGATTACATTGATCTTTACCAGATTCATTGGCCTGATCGGTTTGTATGTGTATCCTACCTGTTATTTTGGGATAATTGTTGTTGATGTAGCAAATGCATACTGATAGCCATCACTTTTTTTAGTAATTGTGGGCATTGTACCGAGATTACTGATATGGCAGTTTTTCATTTTCACATTCCAATCTAACTCGATATTT
The DNA here is from genome assembly GCA_036897765.1 of Erodium chrysanthum. Classification (NCBI taxonomy): domain Eukaryota; kingdom Viridiplantae; phylum Streptophyta; class Magnoliopsida; order Geraniales; family Geraniaceae; genus Erodium; species Erodium chrysanthum. Next base: position 10,268 of record JAYMSU010000730.1, on the reverse strand, counting down.
CCTTTTCTAAATGGTTGTATTGTGTAGCTATGTTCCCATGTTTGGAGAGACTGAATATGAACCTGCGCGACAGTTTGCTTCTGTTAGTATAGAGGAACAACTTCATGCTCTGGGCAGAGCTGTTGATGCTGGAAAGGTGTGTTGATATATCTCTTTGGTGATTATTTGCTAGTATGAAATTGGAGTGACATGGTTGTTTCTTTTTGTAGATTAGATATGTTGGACTCAGTAATGAAACACCATATGGTGTGATGAAGTTCCTTCAGGTTGCTGAAAAGGACCCTTCTTGTCCTAGGATAGTATCTGTGCAGGTTGTATAAATCATTCTTCAGTGATCTTTCTTTGTCTATTTACTTTCTTATTCATGTTGTTGATGCTAAATATGTAAATCACCTTCTGTCATAGAACTCGTACAACCTGCTGTGTCGAACTTTTGACTCTGCAATGGCTGAGTGCTGTCATCATGAGAGGTATGAGAAATACTTACATCAATATATCCACAATTATGATTGTGAATATTGCAATACTCTTTTTCCTAGTTACATGTGTTTTTTTATATATACTGTTAGCTATCTGATTCATAGAAGCTAGCCCAAGTAAAACAAACTTAACTAGTTCATTGTGTTTACAACCACAATTATGGTTGTAAAGTGTTTGCTGTATATAGGTACTTAGATAATTCAACCATAAGGTATCATCTGCATACCTGTTTATTGACGGTACAAAGGAAGATATTTAGTTTCAGGCTAAAGTTTCAACTATTAGTGGGTATATTTTGCTGGGTATGATGCATTGTTGTGCTTTACATAGAAAATATGTATGCTATTCTTTTGATAAGTTTAGCCATGGTTTTAAAAAGCGGTCGAGGCAGGGCGGGAGAATTTAGTCCTGAGGCGGCGCCTCTGATGCCTAATTTGCCGGATGCGCCTCGAACCGCTCTGAGGTGGCCTCCTTACCGCCTCGCAACTGAGGCAGCGCCTCACAAAATGTCTGAAATTCTGTGGACTTGTTAATTGGGCTTCAGAATGTTTTAATATTTGGGTCCAAAATTGACATGCAATATTTAAAAATACAAAACAAGAAAGTCAAAGACCTACTTTGTCTCTCTCTACGGAAATTTAGGAACTTTTGTTTATATTTAAAGATTCAAAAATCATGGCTTTATTATTTTAGACTTTTATGTTTATTAATGTTATGATTCTAAGACTTGTAATTTCGAATTTGACAATCTTTGGAACTTTGCTATGAAATTGTGTGTTGTTTGAATTAGATTATTTGCCATGTTATGAATTTATTATTAGGAAATGTTGAGGCTTCCTCCTCGCGAGGCTATGGGAAAATGCCTTGAGGCCCATTTCGCCTTTTAAAACCTTGAGTTTAGCTGAAGTCATCTATTCGTACTCCCGGTTTTTGGAGATCCATACTAAAAACAAAAAGGATCTGTCCTAAATTTTACTGCATTCTTAATTTGTTGCATTGTTGTTTTTGTTCTTAAAAGGATTGGCTTACTGGCCTACAGCCCCCTGGCAATGGGCATACTCTCTGGGAAGTACTTTTCTTCTGATGGGGCTCCAGCTGATTCTCGATTGAATCTGTTTAAAGGTCAAGTATCAATGTTCTTCTTTGCGTTTTTGACTAAATACAACAATGACGAGCTGGGTCTGATGACTCAATTGATTTGTTGCTCATTGTTGGAGGGTGAGCCTTGGTGCAACAAAAAGGTTGCTGCTTCTCGAACTCGAGGTCATGGGTGTGAGTTAGGGAAACAACTTACTTGCAAACCTGCATTAACTATCCACCCTAGACCTCAATGGTGTGAGCCTTCAAAAAAATAAACTACACTTTCATCTTGTGTTGACTGTGGTATCATTTCTTTTCCCAGGACGATATTCAGAGGGTGAATCCAGATACAGCTTGTCTAATAACAACACAAAAGCTGCTACATTGGTAAAATATTTACCCTCAATCACCATTTCTTTTTTTGATAATTTAGGTGAAATCTGCAATCCTTGTCTGTGAAATGAATTGTAAATGGTTAATGTTCATAATATTTGAGTGGGAAAATGATCTGTCACATGGTTTGGTCAAATGACCTGCAATCTAAGTACCATATGGTTTTGTCAAGATATCCTTAAGCACTAAGCTCTGCTTGCGCTAATCTCTCTGAGCTTATGTTCTATTATTTGATTTTTGTGAAGACATATATGGTTCTCTCTCTTGTGCTTTAATTCAACTAACCTACTCTCTCCCCTTTCTAGGAATATCTTGACATTGCAAGAAAATATGGCCTTCATCCTGTATCTCTTGCGATTGGTATGGTACCCTCTCTGCACTCGCCTTTCTCCATTGTATTCACTCTATACATGTGCATACTGCATAATGATTTGCTCCAGTAGCTTATTTATTATTCCTCCTATAAGTAGAAACAAAGTTCCTATTGTTAGAGCCGTCTAAGTTGGTTATTTTGGATGCTTTGTTCATCAATCACATCCCAAATGATCTGGCAGAGTAGGTTCCTCATTAAATGAAAGTACATAGTCCAGTCCAGTGAGGAACTTAAAAGCCACCATCCTAGTCATACTCACATGGAAGTCCTTGTCTGAGTTAATATGGTTGCTTACATTTAAAAGGTTTACCATATATAAGATACTTCACGGGTAGGCGTATCTTAAAGAAGTGACCAATTTGTCGTGTACATGCTTTCTGCTGAGACGTATCTTAAAGAAGTGACCAATTTGTCGTGTACATGCTTTCTGCTGAGACTTTTCTTTCCTTTTATGGCAGCCTTCGTTCTCAGACACCCTCTTGTGGCTAGTACCATTTTCGGGGCAACCAAGTCATGGCAACTGGAGGAGGTTGTTAATGCATGCAAGGTGGAGCTGACTTTTGAAATAGTTGAGGAAGTGAACAAGATCCATACAAGGTTTCCCAATCCATGTCCTTAGGAACTCTTGTTTCACCCCCTTCGTTGTCTGAGTCCGCCGGAGCAGGGTTATGTGACTTGACTTGGCAATTGTTGATGTTGAATATGAACTTTCTAGGAAAAAGGTTGGAGTTTGATCTGTAATTGGTGAAAAAATAGAACGTTGATACAAGGAACGGTTCCAAGTTGATTGCTCTAGTGGGCCTTGACCGCAAGAATGTTCAACTTGGCTTCTGCTGCCTAACTTGTCCGTTTAGACCTCATTTCTAGTCATTGACAAACAAATACAATATGATATCTTCATATTAAAAAACAGTGAATTCTTAATAACTCCGATTCGAGGAGTCAAAGGCTCTGGAAACAGTTGACTAATTAAGAAGCTCTCTCTCACAGTACAATAACAATATACGCGCGTTATAGCATCTGTGTGTGTACTGTGTGTTCTTGTCTCAGTTTCACTGTCAAATCAGAGCAATACCAAAAAAAGATTAAAAGGTGAATAAGAATTCTTAGGATTCGGATCCTATCTCGGACCCCACCATAAACCGGGGTCCGATCCGTCTTTAGGGTTCTCCTTTTTCTGCTCTCCGTCTCCTTCCTCCTGTTGAATCGGAGAAGATTTCATTGCTCTGTTTCTGTAACTGTGTTGCGTGTCTGAATTTGATGGGTTCAAAGCCATGGTTGCATCCGGCTCCCACCTATCGAACCATGGAGACCTTCTGGGACACTGACGACGACGCTCCTGGTCCTCGATGCAGCCACACCCTCACCGCCGTCGCTGCTTCCAAGTCTCACGGCCCCCGTTTGATCCTCTTCGGCGGAGCCACCGCCATCGAGGGTGGCAATGCCTCCTCTGCTCCCGGAATCAGTATGTCTCTGCTTCATTTCTCTTCTACCTCATCCTGAACTTTGTTTTGAAATGGCTGAGTTTCTTTTTTTGAATCAAGGATTGGCTGGTGTCACCAATTCAGTTCATTCTTACGATGTTCTGACCAGGAAGTGGACTAGGTAGCTCTCACTATTTCTTTTCTCGATCTCAATTTTGATAGATTTGATTTTGGTGGGCTGTGTATTCATTTTGTGATCTGGTGGGGATGATCAAGTTTTTTTTGTGTTGCAGAATTAGACCTGCTGGTGATCCACCATCTCCAAGAGCTGCTCATGCTGCTGCTGCAGTTGGTACCATGGTTGTGTTTCAGGTGATTAGAAATTCGGTTATAAGTAACAATTGGAAACTTTGAGTTTTTGATGTTCAATTTTGGGTTTTGATTTCATTTGTATGGATTGATGCATGGCTAGGGTGGCATAGGTCCTGCCGGCCATTCCACTGATGATCTCTATGTGCTGGACTTGACGAATGACAAATACAAGTGGCATAGGTGAGCTTATGTGGTCAATGCTGAGCTATTGGGGGTTTGGCGATTATTAATGGGGGTTTAGTCACTTTTTTCTTCTTATGTGGATGTAGGGTGGTTGTACAAGGACAGGGTCCAGGTCCTCGTTACGGTCATGTAATGGACTTGGTTGCTCAAAGATATCTTGTCACTGTTAGCAGCAATGATGGTATGTAATTTGATCCACTGCTAATATGTAATATGTCTGGTTTGATATTTTAATTATATTATTGCAATTAAGAAATACCCAACAATTTTTACTTGTGCAAACTGTATGTTGCTTTGTTTACCACACATATCGTGTATTGATTGGAAGTTTCGAGAACTCCGTGGAATGCCAACTACTATAGAATGTTTACCAATGTCACATTGTCAAGATTTTGTATCTATCAAGACTTTTTTCTTGGAGTTTAGGTGTAGACGTTATATTAGTTACATTATTATTTAATCACAAATATGGGTTTCCTTCTATTAGAACAATAAATGTTATTTATTTATTTTAATCAGCAATAAATATTAATTATTAGTATGTTAGTATTATTATTATCATTAGTTATTATTATATATTTTCTTATTTGAAAGAAGTATAACATTAATTATATTCTCTTATAGGTAAGAGAGTTCTGTCTGATGCCTGGGCATTGGATACTGCCCAGAAACCATACGCGTGGCAGAGGCTCACTCCAGAAGGTGATAGACCTTCTGCTAGAATGTGAGTTAATAATCTTTTTTTCATAAGTTAAATGTTTACAATTTTGTTTCGCTCAGTATGGTATATAGCATACTAAAGCATAATCTTTTATTTCAATTCGTATGTGGTGGTATTTCAGTAGTTTTTATTATATTCCCTTCACCCTTGTATATGTACTTGACATGATATAATGTTAATGTTATCACTTGGAAGGTTGTCCTAACCAAATTCGTTCTCTTCTTAATGTGTGTTTGAGTGATTTTTATTGTCTTAGCAATTCCATTGGCATTGTCTCAGAAAAGCTCGGTTCTTAATAGCTTAATTGCAGACAGGCCTATATGTGGACTACCATGCATTGGCAGGCTCTTTTAACCTACTTTCTGTTACATCCTATCACAAAACTTTTAGCCTATATATTTCTTTTATACTCCTGAGTTTTCATTTTACATTACTCTGTAGGTATGCGACAGCAAGTTCCCGCTCAGATGGCATGTTTTTGCTCTGTGGTGGAAGAGATATTTCTAGTGCGGTATGTATTGCTCTTACTTGGGAAGTTGAAAACAAGCATGTTAGTGCTTGTTAGAAACAGTTTACTGTTTAGAATTGGGCTTGTGCATGTAGAAGATGTGAGCAAATCAATTTGCAGCTGCGGAGAAAAACTTTCATCGTCTCTTTCCTCCCTTATCCTCATCTTGTTTGATTATAGATCAGTGGGCACTATGTTTCTTTTCAACTCTACGTGCTATAACCATACAAATTCAACCGGAAGGTATTACTGTTCATGGATACTAGGTGAACTACCATTGTGGAAAAACATTTGCTAATGAACTATAATATGTATATGGCTTGTGTTGCCATGAACGTTTAGTATTCCTATCCTTGTAAGCCAGAACAAGAGAGGACAGAGGAAGAAGGTAACTGTGAAGGAAATAAGTCATGAAATTTCATTTGAATGAATGAGCACAGCTAAAGAAGTTAAGCCATAATTTAATGGAAACCATAATCATTAAATAAGCTTTTAAGGAATAATTCTTTAAGTTTTTATGGAATGCCTGAATAAAATGCATACCAAAAGTCCCATAAACAATATTCAATATTATTCTTGATTTTGCTTATATGGTCACATACAAAGGGATGCCTGAGAATTCCTACAGTATTTTAGAATGAGTCCTATCCTTTCCGGTATTTCTGGTGCTACCTGATTCTTCTGATTCATTTACTGTGAAATTTATTGAAGTTGCCTCTCACTGAAACATCATTCACACTCATTAGTTCAACTTCCATTGAGGGAATATCTTGCAGTTGGTGCAATCTTTGCTTTCATTTATTGACTTCTCTTCGTCAATGCTTTTTAGTAAGACTTGTTTCCTCCGTTTATTGATTGTGTGTATGTCTCTGCAGCCACTGGCAGATGCTTATGGGCTGCTTATGCATAGGAATGGTCAGTGGGATTGGACTCTTGCTCCTGGTGTTTCTCCTTCACCGAGGTATCAACATGCTGCGGTAAGTGAACTATCATCCATTAGCTCACAACTGAAGTTGGGTACAGTTTAGGTTCAGCTGCTGGAAGACTTTAGTTTTGGAAACTAGGTTCTGGAATTCCGGTCATTTTGTTCCATGCTCCCTCAATTTTTTTCTTAACCCTTTCCCCCCTCTTAGACCAATGCACGTGATATTGTTTGGTATTAGGTTTTTGTTGGTGCTCGATTACATGTTACTGGAGGTGTGCTTAGGGGAGGACGCGGAGTGGAGGGTGAAGCAACTATAGCAGGTAAGTTTTATGCTTGATTACTGTTTGTTGGTGCTCAATTTTATGTTCATTTGCATCAGGGAAATTTTTAGTAATCATGCTTCTAGCCTAAATTCACTTCCATTTTCATAGTATTGGATACTGCTGCTGGAGTCTGGTTGGATAGAAACGGGCTTGTTACTTCATCACGCTCAGGAAAGGGGCATGCTGAGTATGATCCTTCTTTAGAGCTAATGCGTCGTTGTCGCCATGCTGCTGCTTCTGTTGGTGTTCGTATATATATCTATGGTGGTCTCAGAGGAGGTAAACATTTTGGACAATGATTTGATTAATAGCTTGGATCAGGGATCATGGATAGACTTCTATTTCTAATGGCAGTAATAACTTTTGACACCGTAACTGCTCATATCATGTTGCTTCTATGTAATTTATTGCAATCAGAAATAAATTGACAGATCTATAAAGAAAATAAATGATATAAATGTTTGTCATGAGATTCCATCTTGTCAATTCAAATATGCAGACAAAGTATTACTCTTTTATCTTCACACATAACCAATTATGTGCTAAGGCGGTTTTCTGCTGATGGGAATATGAGAGAAGTTTTCCAAATACGTTTTTGTTTCTATTTCTTCTATTGAAGTGTTTGTACACTTTGGCAGTTCCTAAGTTCTTTGTCTTTCTTTTTTTGATCTTGTGGCATCGTGTAATTGACTTTGATGCTTGGGCAGATCTGCTGCTTGGTGATTTTCTGATCGCAGAAAATTCACCACTTCAGTCTGATGTTAATTCTCCTGCATTAACATCTGAGAGAACCTCTCCCCTGTCAAGCCCTAGAATGAATCAAAACGCAAGTTCTTTTGGAGTATCACCTTCAGATGATGAACTAGAAATCCCTTCATGTGGTGGCATAAGGTATTATTTTGCAGTCCACCCTATCCTTCTCTCTCTATCGTTTGAGAAGTCAGGTTCATAATTATAACTATTTTGGTGTTGTGTTTTTATGATTACCAGCATGGACAGAAATTCTATGGAGAAATTGAGACAGGCTTCTGCTGCTGAAGCTGAGGCCGCAAGTGCTGTCTGGCAGGCAGTGCAGTCTTCATCACCTCCCACTGAAGAAACATCTGTATCTGATGAGAACTCACATGTACCTGATACGATTTCAGATGGCAGTGATTCTGAGGCAGACGTTCACCTTCATTCTAGAGCAGTATGCCTTCTGCACCTGCACTATATGTTATATTTTGTTGTGAAATGCTAAAACTGTCATTTTCTGTGTCTACAGGTTGTAGTTGCTAAAGAGACTGTAGGTAACCTAGGTGGGATGGTGAGACAATTATCTTTGGATCAATTTGAAAATGAGAGCAGACGCATGATACCTTCAAGTACTGATTCTTCGTATCCCAAAAAATCCAACCGGCCAAGAACCCCTGAGGGATTACATAAGAAGGTAAGCATCACCAAACATTTATCCTTTTCATTTGGTCATTGATGTGGTCCATTATAATTTGTTTTATTGCAGATTATATCTACGTTGCTTAGGCCACGGAATTGGAAAGCTCCAGAAAACAGGAGGTTTTTCCTTGATTCATATGAAGTGGGCGAGCTTTGTTATGCAGCAGAACAGATCTTTATGCATGAACCAACAGTTCTTCAGTTGAAAGCTCCGGTTAAATTATTTGGTGATCTTCATGGACAGTTTGGTGACCTAATGAGACTCTTTGATGAATATGGATTTCCTTCCACTGCCGGAGATATAACGTAAGTACAACTGTAAATTTTATGCTATAAATAGCTTTAAGCCTGCCCTTGAAGGGATTCAGAATCTTTGTTTCTGATTTAATATTTCCTTCTTAGTAGAGTTATATTCTTTAAAGAATTCTGATGGGTTTAATTACAAGTGTTTTCTTGTAGTATATTATGCTAATAAAGGGCCTCCATTTTTGTGTTGTTTTTTAATCATTTATTTATTTACTACTTAAGGGATGCCTGAGTCTCCATATGCATTGGCGTCCATTAGATTCTAGATTTAGTTCAATCCTATATCTCTGACTAAACTACGGACTACATTTCTGATGCAGTTGAAAATTACAAATTCTTACATACTTCTAGGTCCCTGCCATGTTATAGTTTTAAAGTCTGTCATTACCATGTTTACTATCAGTTTTTAATAATAATCTGGGATTCTAACATATAACAGCTTAATGTACTGCGTCAGATGTCATAATTGCTTTTCTTCACTCCTGTGTGGTAATTCTTTTCTTATTGCGATACTGAGTTGATTCAATTGTCTAGTTTGGAAATGTCTAACTCAAAGCCCAAAATGTGTACAACTAGAGTTGAGGCCTGTTGTAGGTGGGATTTGAGTCACATACTATATAATTTTCCTTTTTATACATATATTTATCATTTAAATAACAGACTATAAGAAATAAGAGTGATGGATGATTAAGGAGAAGCTATCCCTTTGGTTGGGTTTAGACAGTTCTTACTTTCCCTCTTAAGGACACCACATAGAAGATATATATCAATGTTTGGTAGGATATATAATTGCTGTTCCATTAAAATGTTAGCATTTCAGCTAATGTTTTGGCTTTTTCTATGAAATAAGAATCTGGAAGCAAGCTGGAATCTTACTAACCTTTCCGGGTTTTTTTTCAGTTATATTGACTATTTGTTTTTGGGAGATTACGTGGATCGTGGACAGCATAGCTTAGAGACCATAACTTTGCTTCTTGCTCTCAAGGCAAGCTTTTCGTTTGGTAATCCAGAATCCTAATAGCCTCATTCATGTACTGCTTAATAGTTGACTGTGTTTTGGTTAACTGACTTTGCAGATTGAGTATCCTGATAACATTCACTTGATACGTGGAAATCATGAGGCTGCTGACATAAATGCACTCTTTGGCTTCCGTATCGAGTGCATTGAGAGAATGGTGCGATTGATTGATATTCATATGCTGATCCTCTATAAATTTCAGTGTTCGACTAACATACAATGAATGTATTGCACAGGGAGAAAGTGATGGGATATGGGCATGGACAAGATTCAATCAACTGTTCAACTATCTTCCACTCGCTGCTCTTATTGAGAAGAAAATCATCTGTATGCATGGTGGCATAGGACGGTCTATACATTCAGTAGAACAGATAGAGAAGCTTGAGAGACCTATAACAATGGATGCTGGATCCATAATTTTAATGGACCTTTTATGGTAGGTTTGGATTCAACCCTATTAGAACATTTATCATCATCCTCATCACCTGATGACATTTGTATATGCAGGTCTGATCCTACAGAAAATGATAGCATAGAAGGTTTGAGACCGAATGCTAGAGGGCCTGGTCTTGTCACTTTTGGGGTATGCATGCATTCTAACTTCTAAGCCACTTCAAATATATTCAATTAACAGTCTTAGTCCATTGAGCCAAGTCCTTTTAGCTGTATCTGATCCATGAACAATTGCTGCCTGTCCGGGTGACAGACTTCTGTAAGAGGAACAAGTT
>JAYMSU010000729.1:0-12411 GCA_036897765.1 Erodium chrysanthum | reverse complement strand
CAATAAAGTAGTTGAACAAACATTAATATATGACACTTTGAAAATACATTTTACAAAAAATCATAGATCATTTCATCCTCAAACTAAAACATGCCTTTTCGGATTAAAAAAAACATTTTTTTCTTTGTAAAAGTAGATTATTTTTTCTAAAATTAATAGCATATCTTCTTTCATAAATTTAACCGAATGAATTTCAAACATCACATCAAATCATATATTTTTTTTTATGTAAATCATATAATTTTTCTTTGACTGTTGATGAAAAGAATAAATAATTTACCAAAATCAGAGGGAGGAATGTTATGGGCGATATTAATGGTAAGTCTCTCTCTCGCAGTAAAGAAGACTGAACTAACGCTCTCTGCTTCATTGAGCTCTTGCTTGCTCCCGCCCGAAACACTCTGTCCTCTCTCCATTTCTCATTTCTATGCGAAATCGAAGAAGAGCCACTGAGTATTGAATGATCCCGAGCTGCATTGTTCCTTTTTGATGATTTTGAGAGATGCTTTGCTTGAGAGCTGAAGTTCTGGACGACGACCGCCAGAGCTGCGCTTCCACCGATAACGGCGCCGGTGGGTTTAGCCTCCCCATCAATTTGTGAGTCAAAAAGCAATTTCCCATCTTATTTTTTTTTCTGGGTTCCTCGGAGAAGTGATAAAAATTGCATCTTGTCGACTGTTGAGGGCAGTGGAAGCTCCATCCATAGATATCTACGAAAGGCCGGTGCCGGTGGTGCTAAGGGCTCTCGTCAGTGGACTTGGGGCAGTGCCTTTTCTTCTGCAGATGGCTCCCCAACTTCGGATTTTGAGGTACTTACTTTGTTCTATTTCCAATTGCTACCTCTCTTGTTGATTTACTCTTCGCATTGGTCTGACCTAGGTTATGGTGATCAACTCAGAGCTTCCTCTTTTAGGTTTCTGGAAATTGCTATTTTGCTTCACTGTTATTACTTCAATTACTTGTTGCATCCCCTTGTCTTCATTCGATCCATGTTCTTTTCATTATGGACCTGAATCATGTCACTCTTCAGTCTTCACGGGTGGAGTTCACTGTTAACTGTGATGTGCCATATTTTCTTTACAATTTCTACTGTTTACCTTGTTGGTTCACATTACCCTCGGCCTTTAGGGAGGGCATTGACTTTCAATTGTTTTGTTATTTCTTGTGCTGCTTATTCATGTCACCTGAGATTTTAACAAAAATCTCTGCTTGCAAGTTGTGTGTCTGGAACTGTTTTTGAATTGACCCTAGTTTAGGCTTTGGATGATGTTATAAGACCATGAAAAAAGACCATCAAGGGCCTGCCAGTCACATGCATCGAACCTATATGGCCTTAGCCAAGTGAAGTGGGCGAGTTAAGACATTATTATCTTGTCTCTTTGCTACCAAGAACTCAGTATTGAAAAAGCATGCTTGGTTGCACAGCTTTCAGATTGTTTTGTCTTCTATATGCTCAGATTTGCAGAATCCTCATGACTCCAGATACTTGAGAAAGGTTTCAATCCCATTCTAATTTCCACCTTTTCAGGAAGGTTGAGCTTTAAAAGCAGAAATGGTTCGTTTTAGATTTCTTTGGCCATCAAGCTTACCTCAAATTTATTAATTATCTTCCCGTCATAAATCTTTACTACTTACACTCAGCTTCTCTTCCCAACATTTACTGCAGTTTTCTTCTTTTTAGTCTCACACTATTTCCAATTACTTCTGTAATGGTTTCGATTCCTTACAATTGGCTTTTTATTCATGGATCAACAAAACACTGGTTTCAAACTTATTCAGTCATTATATTTTGGTATACCAGAATTCTATGTAAATGATGTATCAAATGTCAGAGGACAAACATTTGGTTGCTCACTGATTGTCGTCTAAGGTGGATTGCCAGTTATGCCCTAGTTTTTTTCTCCATCACTCCTACTATTTAATGGTACAGCCTAGTGCACATGGTTTCCTAGGTTTTTATATGAAAAGTATGCTCAGCATGTATTACTGTTCGGCTGAATGTAGCAGATAAGCTATTGTTTAAGATAAGTAGCCATCCTCATATTTTTAGGATGCTTCAAATGGTTGTTTGATACTGAAAGTGCATTATCTTTAGGATTCTAAGCCACAGGGTAGAAGATGTAAAGAAGAGAAAGGTGGAAAAATGTATTCTCAGAGATACCAGCTTGAGCAAGATGTAAGTATCTTTCATATTCTCTATCTCTGTTATTCAGGCCTCTTCCCTTTTTCACCTCTTTTTTCAGTGAAATTCTTATTCTGGATATAATGCATGATTGCTTTTGGTAATGAAGAAAAAGGGATCATACTGCAGTTTTGGTTTAGATTAGTCTGTCTTCATTCCTTCATATGTTATCAGTACACACAGTTTTTATCATATTAACTCTTGAACCGGGCTTTAATTGGATCAGTAACTGAGTCCTTGCACCTGATTGTTTGCATGATTACATACATCATACATCAGTATTGAACTCTAACTTATGATACTAATACTGTATCATGGTAAAGGTCAAAGAGTTGCAGACGAAGCTGCAAGAAGAGATTGAGCTACGCTTAGCTCTTCTAAGTGCTGTTGAGCACTCTGGTCCAGACGTATCTAGTTCACCCAGCCACCTTCCAGATGAGGTCAGCTCAATTCTTGGTTCTCTTCTGTGGTTTATCTTCTTGCTGTCTCAAGATTCCTAACATGGATTGCAGGCTCGGGAACTTTTGGATGGTATAGCTATTTTGGAGGTCACTGTATTAAAGCTTGAAGAAGAATTGATTGCTCTGGAATGTCAGCTGAGTCAGGAGAGGAATGAGCGCCGCCTTGCTGAGTACCGTTTAAGGCATTTGCCTAGTAATACATCATCACTTAGTTGTTCTCCTGCCTGCTTAACAAAACCGGTATTGGCTCATATGCTTTACGTGAAAGGTTTCCTTAATGATTCTAACTGGTTTCAAGTGTGGCATGTATGAGCTCCTATCCATGATGGGAATATTTAAAAAATCTAGCTTTCACATTTATGATCCAAGTGTGATTGATATTCATATGCTGAATCTGAGTTGAGAACAACTAAAGAAGCTAATAGCCTACAGTTGATTGCAGATAAGCAATGGTGACAAAATGGAAGAGGAGGTGGATGGCATGGCTCCACCCATAGACATTGGTGAAGTTCCAAAGAAGGATTATTTTGTGGAGAATCTTTGGCACCGCCCTAATCATCTCTCAGAAGAAATGATACTCTGCATGAGAGATATTTTCCTCATTTTAGCAGTTTCATCTAAGATCTCTGCTTTTGACGGTATTGCCTCGTCGTCTTCACCTCAGGGCCACCTTTCCTTTTCTTCTTTGACATCTTTCACAGATTCACCTGTAACAACTTCGTTAATGAGAAGTCCCGCCGTTGATCTGGAACATGGTTTTGAACAAGATGGCTTGTTTGACCCGTATACAGTTCCTGGTAAGGTAGATTGGAGGACACTTATTGGACCATACAACATGGCGGTTGAGGTCTCTTGGTTGTCTGTTGGGAAAACGGAACTTGACTACGCTGCTGGGGCTTTCAAGAGATTTAGGTTAGCTACTTCTGTTCCGTTACATTAAAAGTTTCCTTAGCTAATGAAATGTCTTCCTGTTGATTTTGGTACTCCTGTTGGTTGTGCAGATTACTTGTTGAGCAATTAGCTAGAGTCAACCCATCTCGCATGAGTTGCAACGAGAAGCTGGCATTTTGGATCAACTTGTATAATGCGTTGATTATGCATGTAAGTTCATAGTGGATATGTTGATAGATATTGAAACTTCCTTCGTAATTAGAAGTGTGCTTGTTTGGACTTGCTTTTCTCAGGCCTATTTGGCATATGGAGTTCCAAAAAGTGATATTAAATTGCTTTCCCTAATGCAGAAGGTTTGTTTTTCTTTTACCTTTTGTACCGACTTCTTCTTGTATACATTGAAACAACAATGCCTGACTCTGATTCAATTGCCTGCACTGCAGGTAGCTTATACTGTTGGAGGCCATTCATTCAGTGCAGCTGACATCGAATACACCATTCTGAAGATGAAACCTCCACTTCATTGCCCACAACTTGTATGCATCAATTTCATAACATTCACCCTCTCATAATTTTCTATGATCAGATCCAAAATTATTTAATAAACTCCATTTCTCACTTCTAATTGAGCCTCTCTTTTTTTGTGAAATAAAACTAATGAACTAATACACAGCAATCAGCAAATGTGTATGTTTGGGTCAACGATATAGCACTGCTTTTATCCCAATGTATCTCCAACTTGTAGCTTTTTTCTTCCTTCTATTTTGCTGTTCTTTGGCTAATAGAACCATAGAGGATCACTTTTAAATGGAAACCTAAACTCTTGAATACTCAAAACGAATATACTTAACGAATGAATACTATTTTATTCTCAGGCCATGACCCTTGCACTTCATAAATTCAAGGTATCAGAGGCACAGAAAAAGTGTTCAATTGATCATCCCGAGCCTCTTCTGGCTTTCGCTCTAAGCTGTGGGATGTATTCTTCACCAGCGGTAAGGATTTACATTACAGCTTATAATTTTCCCGTTCAATTACTGAAGTCTCTTGTCAGCGTAAAATTAGATGTTTATACATTCCTTATCTTGCAACTACCATCTTATGAACTTTGCAAAATGAGAATTGAACTATGCTTATGGAGGTCAGGGAATGAGCATGTGAATCAAAATGAGGATAAGTTATTCATAAATCGGGGTGATTCTCATTCCAAATACCGCCTTTGTACCATTTGAAATTGCATGGGAAACAAAAAGGGGGATCAACAACCACCCAATCAGATATATACCAACTTACATGATATTCTAGGGTGAAAACAGTTGAATATACATGTACAAGATGTAGCAGATCACTTGTCATTCTGTTTATGACAAAATCATTTCAAACAAATAATTTTTTTATCGGAAATTCCTAATCAAACAAATAATAATTTGCAATATATGCTAACATCACCCTCTCATAAAGTTTTCCTTTGATATATTGCACACTTGGTGTAATGTTAATGTTATTCAGGCAGATGATTGATAATGTAACTGGTGAGGTCTATTCCATTCCATGATCTGGGAGTGGGACATACTCGTTTTCTTTTGTCTTTGCCTTGGAATAGCAACTTACAATGTCTTAGTACGTTGTAGGAAACGGTGATTTATGTCATTGTTTGTTGTTGCATTGTATGATCAGGTGAGAATATTCAGGGCTGGAAATGTGAAGGAGTTGCTAATGAAGTCGATGAAAGATTATGTTAGAGCGTCTGTAGGTATAGGGGAAGGAGGGAAGTTATTGGTGCCAAAGTTGTTGCACAGTTTTGCCAAAGGCAATGTGGAAGACTCTTTGCTGCCTCAATGGATCTGCCAATTCCTCTCGCCGGAGCAAGTTGCCATGGTTAAAGACAAAGACTGCTCTTCCAATCACAAGTGGAGGCTCCTTGCTCCTCCAAACTTCACTGTAATGCCCTTTGATTCAAGCTTCCGCTACCTCTTCCTTCTGGAAGACAGCAGTATCAGATAACGATGTTGAGCATCCAATGGATCTACCCATTCTGCACAACACTTGATTTCAAATTCGGTTCCAAATAAGTTACTGTGTTTTGGCAGGAAGAAGCATCACATTCATATGTACCAAGATTTGTATCCAACTATTGGCTTTTAGAGAAGCAAAAGTTCTGAATCATACGTGGTGGTAACTTACATAAGTATCAATCCGTGATTTCTGCTAATATATCTCATCCAGGTTGTTATACAATTCTCCATAAAAATGAACACGAAAAAGGGAGGAAAACAATTACACAACTGGATAATCAAGTCATTGTCACTTTCATTTTCTAACAAAAATTGGTTACGTTACAGCAGACATAGATGGCAAGGTCAATACTCAAATATATTCCTGAGGTAAAATCAATATGTTTATCTTTGGCCCATCTGAGTTGAGTTATTCACAAAGACATTGACAGCCGTTGGAAGTGTGAGCTACAAACAGAATTACCTGATAAATGAATGATATAATATCTAACTTCACTTCACTTCACCGTGACAAGTGTTGCAAAAAATCATTCCTCCACTCCAAACCAACTAAACACTTTACAATGGCAACAGAGCTTTCAGTTGTGCATTGAAAAGATCACCAAGAGCTCCACGAACATCCATCTGAAATATCAACATGAATAAATTAATAAAAAATAGCAACTAATATTGAAAAATGAACGTCCAGTCCACGACTAACAAATATCCAACATAACACTCCCTTCCCAAGTATGTGTTTTCATGGGTTGGGTGTTCCAAAATAAGTGTCCACTTTCCTTTTGAGGTAATGATTATAGACAAATCAAGTGTGTCAAAATGTGGGACCACATGCAACATGATGAGTGAGTTTAATGTTCGCCAAAAATCAAACAAGACACTTGTCTTAGAAAGGAGGTTTCAATTCAACTCACACACCCCCATCCAACTATCCACATGCACATTGGGAGGAAATTGAGACTTTCGGATTTAAAGTTCAGACATAATTAGGAGTGACAAGAAATTGAATTCATCCAAGGACAGAATAACTTCAACAAGCACGTTCATTCTATGAACCAAAGATTACCTGATCACAGCATACAAGCTTTGTAAGCACAGGATAAAGTTCTATCAGATGTCTTCTAAATATCTGGTTGTTCATAAAGCACATGCCTTTAAGCACCTGAAACAAACAAACAAAAAATATGATATAAATTCCTCTGTTGGGCCGCTATACATATTCCCGTTTACAAAGAACAGAAATCCCATCTATTTGGAATTCAATTTAGACTTCTAATACAGTCAGCTTGAAGCAGGTCTAAGCCACATTTACAACAAGCTAATCCAAAAATTCAACCAAACAAATATGAAAGTCTAAAATTCAACCAAACAAATATGAAACATTCCGCTTAAGAAATCAAGAAAGACCTAAAGTTTGTAGCTAGCAAAAACTTATATGTGACAGAAAATAAAAACCAAACTGCCTTTGTTTTTAAAGCTTGAAAATATCTCTCACCAAATTCAACAATTAAATACATTATATTAAACAGCACTGATATGAGTAATGAAGCAGGCAGATACCAACACAAATAATACAAAGTACTCGACGTAAGAACAAAAGTTAGTGTCAATAGTCCATATGAACCAAAAAACACATCTATACCTTAACAATAACTGGAGAGCGTAATTCCAGAACCCGATGGATATCCATACTAGTCGTTTCCCCTACATTTGACTGGAACTCAGATGCCTCCCTTAGTACCTGTTCGCAGAAAGACACAAGTTTGCTTTCTGCTATTCTTTCCAGTTGCTCGTCTGAATTAGAATCTTTGTTGAGAAGACTTTCAACTTTAGTTATATCACTGTCCTGAGAACTGTTAGATGGTATACGTTCCTCACTGTTCGCATAAGATCCAGAAGTTGATTTGTGCAAGACATCCAGATATATGGATGTCCCTGCTAATTCCTGGCGAAGAAGATTCAGTGGTGGCCTGTCCAAAGAAGAAAATAATTTTAATACAAGATTCTTCTATATATATCAGGAGATGAAAAAAAAATGAGTTCTAAAAAAGGCAACAACATCACAAGACAAAGCTTCAGAAGAGGGAAACAATATTAAGGTACAAAATGTGGCCCACCTATCAGCAGGAATACGACGCATGCGCAGTCTGAGGTTAATGTATGAATTATATGAAGCAGCGAACTCCAACAAGGATAATAAGATGTCCATTATGGCAACCTTTTGAGGCACTTTCAGTTTGGCCCAGTATTTCTTCTGCACATTTTTTTTGAAATATTTCAGGATAGGAAAAAAAAGAAGCTATAGCATGTTCTCAGCAGAGCATGAGGCAATGAGGGATAATGTTAACCTTATGGATAAAAATATACACTTACCATGTCACTTTTTTCACCTAGATACTCCCAAATTTGTTTTTGACCTTACAGCTTACCTTGAGTTTTTTATTTTATCATTGTCATGTATTTCATTATATTTTGAACAAAAATTACTATATGTGCCTTGCACATGGTTGACGAAACAGAAAAATGGCAAAATTGTCCTTCATCCTCACTAACCCTAAAATCCCTCCCAACTCTTTTTGCTTTCTTACTTCTACAACCTTGCCCGAAAAGACTTCGCAACCATGTTCAGTGGCACTGACATTGGAGTCGATCTCGGGATAGACGAAACCAACACGGTTATGGTGTCGGAACCGACAACGGAAATAACATGATACAGGCATAATCGGCACTGCGAAGCCTCCACAAACAAAACCCCTACCACCGCCGCCGTAACCCATCGTCGGAGAAGGGAACAACACAACACCTCCCTCTTGCCTCCCATCATCAACAAAGTCGCAGGGCAAAGTCAGAGTTGCTCTGCTTCGTCGAGTTCCTATTGCCTACCATTTCCTATTTTGTCCCTGACGTTTATCCGGCGAGCTCTCAAAACAGTTTCCCAAGACCAAAGTTTATCTGAATGAAATTGGGATTTGAGATTTGGGTTTCTTAGGGTTTTTTTCTCTGTAAATTTGTGGATCGGTAAGGAGATTAGTAGTAGTGTGCTTCATTATTGATTCAAATTCGTTACGAAAATTTGGATTCTAGTTTGAGGCGGTGAGGATTGAGCGATTGTAACCTAATTGTTCAATCAATAAAAAATTGGTTGTAAATCTATACATTTCTTGATGTTCAATTCTCTTTGTGGTTAGGGAATGGGGTTCAAAAAGATAAGCTTGCTGTAGTGGAGGCTTAGTTGTCTTGCTGTATTTTTGTTTTTTTAGAGGGGTTGAAATGAAATGATACATTTTTTCATTGGAATGGTTTGAATTAGAGTTCAGGAAGTGTGAGAATGATAATTTGAATATTGTAACTAGGAATTTGAGGGTTGGGAGTGAGAATGAGGAATTTGGGGTTAGATTACTGTAGATCAGTAGATGGCATTTTTAAAAAATTTGAAAACAAAGTGAGGGTACTTTGGGCCATTTGGTATTAAGGCAAACAGAAAACATGATAAAAACTTAACAGTGATAAATAAAAAACACAGCTGTGAGGTCAAAAACAAACTCGAGTGTTTCTAGATGAAAAACATGACATGGTTAGTGTATGTTTCTGATAATATCTCTTAACCTTATCCACTGTTCAACTTTCCAGACTACCACGTACAATTAGAACCACTTAGTCTGTTGTTTAAAGGACTAGATGTATAACTTACAGAAAAGTTTGTCATTTGCATTTACCTGAATACTATCAATGGTACCAAGAAGTAGTAATTGAGTGATGCACTTGCTCCTCACAGTTCCCATCACTGGACTTTCCTCCTCTTTGACTTCAACCTCCACGGCATCAGGAAGCTACAGTGGCATTGATATAAGAAAAAAGTAACGAAAAATGGTTTTGGAAAATAGAATTCCAAAATTATCTTATATGAATTCTTATTTATAAAAAAGTTACAGTGGCATTGATAACCAAGATTTTAGGCTCTTATTAATAAATTTTCTATAACCTATAAAAAATAAGACAATTTAAAGAACAATAAGTCATTTCAAACTTAACAGCCTTGCAAACAGCAAACCAATATAAATAGAAAATGAATAAGAAAACAACAGCTCAGCACTCCTTCCAAAATGTAAAATTGGAAATATATGTAAAACTGAAAAGAAGCTAGTCTAATAGAAAGCAATGCAACCAGGTTAAAGGGGGGAATTTTTTCCTACCAAAACACAACTTTTCTTGATACCAGTGCACAAAACATCTTAGTTTCGAATTATGGAACACTTTCACAGTATAAAGTGAAAATATTAAGTTGCACTATACCTTGTCTCGAGGAGATGATACCGAGGCATCTGGATCAGGATTCTTAGATTTAGAAGTAAGATTTCTCAGAAAGATATTGTCCATCACATTTACCATAAATCTTTGGCCAATTGTTTGATTGCGTTGAAGACTTCCAGATTCGACAGATTTCTGAGTTCTTCCAGATGGAGATGGAACGCCTACAAAAGAGAGATTTTTTGTTCTTTATGAATGTTTGGTAGAATGTTTTTAGCAACTTCACTTGTTACCCAAGGGAAGTGAAACTGTAGGAAAACTACTCACTTTTGAGAAGAACTAAGTTATTCAAATGTAAATTTTAAGATGGTGATATTCACTATGAATCATCTCATAACAATGCTTGTTCATGAAACAATGGTGCACTAACCTTCAGATCCCTCCAAGTTATTATGTGATTCTGAGTCTGGACTGTGATCAAGCATGGCTAATGCATCAGGATTTCTTGTTGAGCCATCAGCCCCAAGGGCAAGAGGTGCTGATGAAGATATCTTTCCATTATCACTGGCACCAAACTGACGGTTATCAACTTCCCCATTATCTCTATACCTTAGGGAAGTTGTCTCACCACTGGTTAACACTGCCTGGGTCTGTAAGTTATCCAAAGCATTGAGCAGCTCAAGTGGTTGGGTGGTGTATGAAGCATCTCTGGTGGTAAAGGAAAAAATTATTAGTCATGAACTAATTGTGGATTTTTCATGTAATACAGCATACACACCTTATGCTTTTCAATAGTGTATCCCAATCGTTTTCAGAGAATTGGTGCCCCCCAACCTCTATTAGGTGTACAAGTGCACCCATAGCGATTGACACCACAGTCTGATCTGTCTTTTTGGCACAATCCAATAGCAAACTTAATAGTGGAGGCAGCATAAAACAAACCTCCTGCATGAGAAAATGAAATGAAATTTTCTGTGAATAATGAAAACCAAATCATGAAAAAAGAAAAGTCAGTATAGTTTTGACTATTTTCACAAAAAATAAAACTTCTTGGAATCAGCGAATGAGACCACATGTATCAACTTGGAGAAATCAAGGAAGATGGTTACAATTGTCATCCTTTAAAGAAAGTGAACTCTACAAATTCTTTATTCACCAAATTATCTTTTACCCTTTCATTATCCTAACAAACTTTAAATTGCCAATAGAGTATTCACACATTTCAAGTATTCTTTACGAAAGATTAAAAATGCCTCGAGATCAACAGTTTTCTTCTAGAAGGTGCATCACCTATGCCTTCAACATGACAGATTTATTTCAATTATCTTAATTGCGAAAGCAAATTCCAATACTTAACAGTTAGCAAAACCTTCGCTCGCAACAAGCATACATCAAAATAAGTTTTACCACCTATTTCTTTTACCCCAAAATAGTCCCAATATAGCTGTTTTCATCCAGCAATGTTCCTAATTCTAGATCAACTGCTACCCAAAGTAACATATATGAAAAACCAATACTGACCTTGTAAAATGTATTGAAAAGGTTGCATAGTAACTGTAATGAATGAATGCTGGTTTCGCGAAGCCACTCGTCTCCATAAGAAAGCTTGCTTTCCTTCCCAGCATGTCTCACATGATCAAAAATGGGAAACAAGACACGATGAAAAATGTTTTCCCAAAATGATGATGAGAACTTCCTACCCCTCTCATTCAGCAAATCAAACAAAACTTCAAGTGCACAGCTTCGGACCTCTGATCTTGTATCTAATGTAAGATCAGATAAACCAGCCAACATAGGAAACCAGTAATGCTCAGTTACATCAAAAGGTGCATCACCATCAGCATCAATAGCTCCACCAGGTATCAAGCCCTAACATCCACAAAAAAATAGAAACATTTATGGAATCAGGTTTATAAGGAAAAACGACCGGTCCCAGAAGTGGTACATAAACTAAAAAGTTCACAATTATCTGTTCCACAGCAACTCATTCAAGCAAACAGTTTCACCAACACACATCAGAGCATGAAACTCAGTTAGTCAAAAGAACCCCAGAATTTTTTTAATGCATGTGAAAATTCACAAGCATGCCCAATTGCATGCATTCAATGTAAAACTCTACGGCAAGACCTCACATCAAGCTCATGTCAGCAACGCTTTATATACAAGAGATAACACGTGCTACAAATCCTTCTCTTGCATCTGGTAGAAGCTACCTTTTCTTTCACATGAAAGCTATGCGCAAGGGTTTTCCCCTTTCATCAAGCACAGACATCAGTATAGAACGAAGTGAACAAAAAGGCTTAGCACTGCAATCAGTGGCCAGAACTTACAGGAGTGTATTGAAATCTTAATGAAAACTCTGGAGGCTGCTGCTAAACCAATAATTGCCTCGTTAAATAAAAAGAAAATTAGCTCAAAGCCTCATCTCAAAGACCACTATTCACCAGTCTCTACAGGAATTAAATCACATAATTTTTTGTCCACCACCCTGAGGCAGCTAAAACATCAAAAAGACATAAGAGGAAAGCTAATATTTAAGATTCCGTAGCCAATGGTTGGAATGAACATCACTCAATATATTTAAGGAACTAAAAATCAAATCATAGCATGTTGCTAG
>JAYMSU010000728.1:0-12411 GCA_036897765.1 Erodium chrysanthum | reverse complement strand
GACTTGTTTATGTGTAGATCTAAAGTTTATCAACAAGACGAACAAATCTATGAACATAAACAATAGAATAAGTTTCATACAAGTCCATTAAAATTGAGCCTAATATTCCGGTTTGACGGCTAACCGGTGGTTTTCGGAAATAGAAACCGGCAACCACCCAAAAACTCTTTGGTTTGACGTTTTTCACACCGCCGACGATACCACCGTCTCCGATTTCGGTTTTTCCGATGCCTGTGGTGATTGGTGGTGGTCGATTTTTCGATTTGCGGTTACTTTTGAACACCCTTGGTGTTGGAGTTGGAGAGAGAGGGGGAGCAATATTAGTTATAGTGGGTGTTTGAGAGAGAGTGCATGTGCGTGTCTTGATCCTTTTCTATATGACACTGATTCATTTCTTTGTTTTGGCTTTTGCAAAATGCAAATGCTTTGTGGGATGTGGACAGGTTTCATCCGCATTGTCCCCCAATCCATGCGCCATACATACCTTTCATTTTCGTTGTAGCAATCTAGATTGTGTGAATTTTAATCTCATATTTATAACGGCGTGATTTTTTTGTGTTGGCGGAAAGATTTGAGTGTTTGGATTAGTTGTTTGACTGATTGGACAATCTTAGTCTGATTTTGGCCACACATGAAATAATAATTTTACCGTCAGAACTAGTTTATGTATCTTTACCGTGTTTCTGCTTAATAAAAGTCCCACCTTCCACTCAAAAAGATCCATAACATGAAAATCATATATTGGTCTGGATAGAAAAAAATCGTGATAATCTTTCATGTTAATTATTGGACATCGTATGTGTATATTATAAAGTTCATTTTTCCTCAAGACTAGGTCTCCTCCCACGGGTTATTTCCAGCTAAAAATGTTAGATGACTGGATGTGACTTTATAATAGTCCTCATTTTGTTAATACATGTGAAATCTCTTGTTTTTTTCATTCAGTAGTGATTGTCATTAAGAAGAAATTTAACAGAGAAAAACATGTTATTGTTTTATATCACACATTCAACTTATTTATCCACAAGAGAGCCAAATCAATTGTTTCAATGTCATTTTTGAGTCCAGAATCTATGTATGCACAAGTTGCTTCAGAAAAAAATCAATATTCATGGCTTTAATTGAAGAAAACAAGTTTGATGATATGAAATATCACTAATCCTTTGTCAGTTTTGGCCAATTCTTAGATTTTTCTTTTCATTATTAATATTAGCAACGACATGCCACTGCCAGCAAGGTTTGCCTCCTTGAGCCAGACAAGCTTCAATGTCAAAGCCAATGATCATTTCAAATATTAATAAAAAGAATGATTCTCTGCACATCCATTGGACCAAGTTCAGCATATCACCCAATAATATATATGTTAATGTATCCTCATTTCATATTGTTCTATGATCAATCTGTCAGGAACTTTGCTTTCCCTAAAGCAGCAATTTTGTTTCTTAATCTTTTGCTCATAAACTGAGATTTACTGCTGATTTAGATCAAAATAGTGTGTTTTGATTGATGATCCCTACCATGTGGTCTTTGAATACTTTACCAATGATTAGACTGTGGAATGGATAAGCAAACAACTGTGTGTTTCATTTTCATCTGCAGCAGATGTAAGTTTCTAGAGCAGTTGGATGGTTGACTCCTAATTTGTTTTATAACATGCAGCACAGGTCCTTCCAATTTTAATGGATCTGCAGCTCATTTTCTAGCTAAACAAGCACTACTAATCAATCTATTATATTAAAAATGCTTCAAGATTCTGGATTTGGAGTCACAAGAAAGCATAATAGTAATACCTCCTGGTTAAGGCGACAGGTGTGTGAACTGCAAAGACCGAGCCTGAGAATGGAACAAGTCAGTGCATATAAATCCAGATAACCTGTACAGTTCTTTGCAATAAACAATCAGTGCTACAACACATCTCCAGCTGTAATTGGCAAATTTTATAATGCAACTTACAGCTTAAATTACTTGAATATAGGAGCAGATCCTGCATTATTTAGTAAGCACAGTTCCAAGATTCAATTTATCAGATAAATTATTGTGCTGCTAGTCCTATAGGGTGCTAATCAATCAACAACATTGCATTACTACTAAATTATCGACTGCAACATCATCATTGAACAGTAAAAAGCAAGCCTCGCCACGGGTCTACGTACCTTGCTGAGCAGTCCATCTGTTGTATAATATCCAAATCTAAATTCTAAATTGTATTTAACAATGGAGGGATCTGGTGTAAAGCACAACAAGTGGTTAGCTTTAATCATCAGAAATCAAGCAGGCATCATTGTCACAAACTGCACTGAACATGTAAGCAATATGATGCAGGTATTGAGCAATCAGTACTACAACTAGAACACATCCTGGATGATAATTGGTCTTTTCGTGTTCCATGAACAGAGACATTGGTTTCTTCACAAGGGCTGTGTTAAGATAGAGAGAGATTACAAATGTTGCTACAGTCATAGAGAACAAGAATAATAGTGTACTCATGTCCAGCCGTGACAGTTGCTTTTATGCTTCGCATACATATACAATCTTATAATGCATAGTAGTTTCCTTTCTCTTCCTAAAAATTGTGGAGGAATCTTACAATTTTTTTGAGCATGCTGCTTCTTTCAGGGCCCAACAGGTAGTGGTAAGCTGCCAAAACCTGTTGAATTTCTGGGCTTCACAGTGTGCGCCAGTGTAACTTCTGCTGGGGTAGAGTCTGGTATTTCCTCCTGGAAGGGAACCTCAAATAGTAGGGATTGATATAAACAGACTTCATCTTCCTTACAATAATAAACCTGCAAAGACCAGTCAAGCAAGTCAGCTGTGTATGAAGGTGGCCTCAAGTTCAAACTCTGGTATAAGTAATCTTATGTCTATTTAAGGAACCAAATGGTTTAGTGCTCCCTTACTTCTACATAAGTAAGTTCGTTCTCAAGCTCAAACCTTAACTTGGGACGCATTGACTGATTAAAAAAATATCAATCGAAATGATGCATACCTTGCAACTTATTCTCCCCATTGCAGCTGAGGGGGATGACCTCTTAAAGCTGAGTGTTGCAGAGCCTTCTGGACTAAGATATCCATCCAAGGGATCAATGATTACTGAATTTTCAGGCTCAACTTCAACAACGAACTTACTGCGTGCTTCCTGCATAGGTAACCACAAGGACAATACATATGGATTGTTTTACCAACTACAAATCATGATAATCTTAATTAAACAATTGGACCAAGTGAAAGACCTTAGAAAAATGGTACTCTTCCGGTAATGATATCTTGAGACGCAAGTTTCCCTGATTGAATGAACCCCCATTGATGGTAATGGTTTGTGTGTCAACTGATGCTCTCCTCCTTAGGCGCTTCAAAGATCTAGACTTTGGGTTAGGAGGTTGAACTCCTTTCAGCTCTAAAGTAACAAGTTCCACTTCACCTTCTTCCTTGTTCAAGTCCATATATCTGATCACACTGTTATTTGTATCCGCTATGAAAACTCTGCCTGCAACAAAATAAGGGATATTTCAATACGAGCTTATCATGAAAACAAACATAATAAATCCTAATCATATGCACTACCTTTTCTGAACTGTAACATACATATATAGTCATCAAACAGTATGCAAATTACACTAGTCATTTTCAGGTTAAATAGATTTGAAGACTAATTAAAGGGCACATTTCATGTGTATTTGTTATTTTTTAGGGCTGTTTGAGTATAAATGTGAGTTCCAAAGCTTGCAAGAAGCAAGGTCTTTTGCATTAGATGAGTGATTTGATGAAAACTTACATGCTGCAACACAAACAGTAAAGTAAACGACTAATAAAATTAGGACTTAGGAGACTAAAGTAAGAGAAACTCAAAGTCACTCTCAGCATTACCAAATAGCAGAACAATGACACTGATAGGTGTTATAATAACATTCCAACAAATCAATACACAGTAGCAAAACCAAAAAATCATTACAAAAAATAAAATAAGAACACAAATTAACAATATCAGATTCAGAACTTGAGAAGAGGGTAGGTTATAATTGATTGAGAATGAGAAAAAGCCTGATTATCATTTATTTCTGTAAAAACAGTTTTTATTATATGATTAAAAGAACAGATGGTAGAAATTAGTTTTACTGTCAGTTTATTAACGCATCCAGTTATACAATTCAAGAGTTGTTGTGCAAAAGTAGAAAAGAGCATCACCATTTTCTGCTTCGACGATTCCAGCTGGCTCTGATAACTGCAAGAGCATAATAAAATTTCAGGTTACCAAATGAAAGCAGAAATGTAACCAATACTTTGTCTAAGCAAAAACCATTTAAGTATCAACAATACCCCAACTTGATAATATAAGGTATCCAAGTGGGATAAGATAAGAAAACCTTCCAACCTGAGCTGTTAGTGCTGTTCCATCCTTGAAACCAGCTTTCCCAGTCCCTGCCAACGTACTGACTCTTTTACTAGCTGGATCTAGTTTCTTGATCTAGAATTTAAACATAGCAGAACAAAAGAGAATCATAAGTAGTTAAACCTTCAAGGTCCTTGAAATATATGAGGTAATCAATGATCACTAGCTACCTTGTGATTGTAACTATCTGCTATATAGATTTGACCATTTGTTGCACATAAGACACCCAGTGGATGTTGAAGAAGCACCTCAGATCCTATTCCATCATGGTCTCCAAACTGCAACAGTTAACAGTGTAAAGCTAGGGAAAATAGGTCTGGCATTACTGAATACCACATTTCAGGTTCTTCACTAATGCCTGTCTGGTATGTGTTTGATGAGAATAAATATCATCAAACTAGAAAAGGGTAGATAATTAAATATAAGAGTTCCGTTCAAGAAAGTAGGTTCCTCGAATTACCTTGAACAAATTCTCTGCGATGAAGGGATCACCACCAACTAGTAGTCTTGACCCTCCAGTTTTCAGATCAACTGCTCTAATGGAGCTACTCTCACTATCTGCAATGTATATATCCTTCAAATCTGCATATACACATCCATGTAGAATTTTCATATAGCTGTCAAAACCTGATTAGAAACATTTTAGTAATGGCTAAAGGCACTGAAGAAAAGAGAATCCCCAAATATTACCAGGAGATAATGAGAGGCCGGAAGGTTGTGCAAATGATGTGCTAGCAGAGCTATCCAAATATCGAAATGAGGATAGTTAATGTCAAAGCACTGAGAGTATCAGACAAGTGGAGAAAACAAGAAAGGGACTAAAATGACGCCACTATATATGTTACTGAAGAAAAGAGAATCCCCATATTGGATTCTTATTTAATATGCAACACCATGCAAAGAACAGCTACTAAAACTTGATTTCTTCCTTTACTTTCTCACGCCACTATATATGTTACCTTGATCCATTCAAATTTCTTTCATAACCGTCCCCACTAAAAGCTCTGGTGACTTCATCTACTGTATTGTGTTCCCAGATCTGATGTTGACCAGCCATTGCAATGTAAACCTTCTCATTTACAGGCTCAAAGCAGACATCCCATGGAGAGTTGAGGAGCTGAAAGAAATATATTAATGTGTTGATGTCTAGAAAATGATGTTTAACAGGAAACTCAATATTAGGTTTCAACTATAAATTTAAATATCCAGAGAAAATTATTTTATTCCTAATGAAGCAAGAAAACATAACCAATGACATCAAAGCCTGTATTGTCCACAAAATATATAAATGAATGAGCCAACTTTTTTATGAACCATTATCAACGTAATTTATGAAATCATGTTTCTCAATCTTGCCTGAGTGGCACCCTTTCCTCCTCCTTTGTAGTCAGCGCCTTTTGTTCCATTTCCAGCAAGGGTACGCACGATTTCATTAACAAAATCAATCTCCCTACAACAGTAGTAGTATATAATAATTGTTATTTGCACTTTTATAGATGGTTATTACAAGATTGCCACTAAGTTTATTTGCACTTTTCAAGAAGCCGGACTTAAAACAAGAAAATAGTATACAATAACTGCAATTGGTGTTCGAAGATACAGAGTTAAGCTCTAAGAATTTGATGGTTTTGCTTAAATTATGTTAATTTTAATCACATGTTCATAATAAACATTTAAACAAAAAGCAAGCAGGTCCTATCAAACAATTAATATTTGAAGTTGGCATATACCTTAAAGCATGGTTTTCAGTATCTGCCACATAAAGTAGATTTTTCTTTGCATTGTAAGCAAGCCCCTACAGAAGAGTCGTGAGGTTATTATCACACATCCAACGTCATGCATAGAACATAAGATGATACAGACACAGATGATCTCAATTTAGAGAAGTACTTAATATGCTAGAAGATCAACTAAAAGCTTACTTGAGGGCGGTTAAAAGTGGCATCATCAAATTTACCGTCACGTAGACCCTCCTGTCCTGTGCTCCCAACTTGGATGATAAAATTTCCATCTAGGTCAGTTACTACCTGAACTCAGATATGATAGGATGGATGAATGTCAATCTGAGTACATCAATCCATGTTCGTATTCATGCTACAATAGCAGAGGAGAGAGAGAGAGAGCATACTATTCGGTTATGGTTACTGTCTGAAATGAATAGACGATTGTTGACGACATCAACTGCCAACTTCCCAGGGAACTTCAGAGGAGATGTAATTAAGCGTGGATCATTATCTTTCTCCAAACTCAAGGGAATTGGTGAGTTATCAAGGAGCTTCTTTCCACCATAGTATAATAGAGCTGCCTCCACTAAATTGTCAAGATCCTACATAAATCAAAAAACCTTTTCACATTTCTTTTGTCTTTGTACAATTAGAAAGTAAATTTGGGCGACTACAAGCACGATCTACATTATAGTAGAAATCATAAGCAGTTCTAAAAACCACAATTGGAATTAAGATTCTAAAAGGAAGCTATATCAAAATTTCGGGAAATGTGTATGCCTTCGGATAGCAAAAAAAGGACTTTTGATGTTGACGAAACTTAACCAGGAGACAAATATCCCACCGATATCAATGAATCCCAAATTACCACAAATTTACTGACACTTGGTCCCTGACTTTGTCAATTGCCTTTCAAGTGTTTTGTCATGTAAGTAGTTTGATTTTGAGAAGTCCATCTTGCTATCCTCTAAGTTCTAGCAAATTCAATCCTTTTTGTCCAAGTTATATATTTGTTTCATAATCAAATCATTATAATGATGCAGGTAATACATTACATGCTGAACTTAGTGCCTTCAATACCAACATTTCCAGATGGTTATGTTTATAATATGAAAAAATGGATAACAAGCCGCTCTATGTAGACAGTGGTTGTGTCACATTTAAGCATAGCCCCGTTGCAGTTATGACATATAAGAAAGCAGAAGCTTAACATATTTGTAAGAAAACCACATAGGAACTCGTCAGTACCTTTCGACGGCCTTCCCCTGCTAGTTGAGCAATGAGCTTACCATTGGGCCCAACAATAGCAAATGTAGGCCATGAGTTTATACCTAGCTCTCGCCATAAGAACATGTCTCCATCATTTACCACCTACATTAATGGGAAGGGACCAATAATGTTCCATGATAAAATGCTTTAACTTCGAAATTTGAAGACTGAAGATGAAAAATCATCTCCCAAAACTACAAGGTGATGCTTAGTCTGCCAAGCACTGAAAATGGGGAAACTGAATTGTAATTTTAAATCACAAATAAAAAAGAATATCATAGTCAAATATAGGAGCTGATATCCCGTCAGCCAGAATGTTAGATCAATGGAAATCATTTTCAGTCCCAAAATGAGCAATCGATAGATGTTTGGCACTTGATATCCCCAAAAAGAAATTAGAGAAAAGAATGTGGATTACCCTCAATATATTTAAAAAAATAAAAATACTTATTTGGGAAAAATCATACTTTTGCTTAGACCAAGTTCCAGATATTAGACATACAGGGTGAGTGATATCATAGCGTACAACGGCATTGCGAATGGCTTCCAAATCTTTCTCATTATCAAACTTTGCAGAGTGCACTCCCACAACAGTGAACTGGACAGAAAAAAACATAACTACATTTAGATTAGTTTCAGAATTTGTACAATAGCAAGAAGTGGGACTGGAACACAGGCAATTTTTACAACTTCACTAGGGCACTTCTCAGATTTTACCTCTTTGCTTTGTTTCTATAGCTTTTATCATGTTTTATTGAAGCTCATTAAGTTGATGTAATTCATTATGAGCAATTTAACAAAAGTAGAAGCCAATTAACGAGAATATGAGATAGCTTTAGGCAGGGAATTTGAGAGTTGAATGCAGGAAACATAATTACTGGCATATCTTTGTACTTCTTCTCCAAAAACTCCAGATCTGGCAATACATGCATGCAATTGATGCAACAATAGGTCCAAAAATCCAGCAGAACCACTTTTCCTTTGAGATCCTGTCGAATAAAATCAGAAATTACAGAACTAAAGCCAATAGCATATATCTGATTTCATTACAAGTTAGAATTATTATTATTTTGGTATTACAACGAATACTTTCTTTAATCTCAGACTATTTCTGTTAAGCTTAACTCCACATTCTTTCAAAGTGGAATACTTAAGAACTCTCCCTCACGTGCAAGATGAACAATACAACGGGCCCTTCATGTGGATCAGGAATCAAACAGAGCATAAACTCAAAACAGTCCACATATTCCCGAGACTAAACTACCTGTGCTATCAAGTTAGGTCTTATTTCTTAGTTGCACGGCCAAACCAGTATATCAAGTGATCATCATCAATGTAGGATACTTCAAGACTTACCCTCACATGGAGGCCAGGTGACAATGCCCATTTTGGACCAAGAATAAACAAGAGGAAACACAAATGGGTAGTATATGCTAAAGAGTAAACCATCTCTTATATCGTGTTTAACTCAACTCCAACCCGATAGGTGAAGACCCAATAGTATGTATAGATTAATGAATTTAATTAGATACTTAACTGCAGAAATTCAGTGAATATAAATGTTTGTTAATTCAGAAGTTTCTTGTTAGAAGTGAAGATAGTCTATACACGTCAATAACAAGGCCATAATAAGCCATAAAAGTCAATAAAATTGTTGTGATGCATACACATACCAGAGGAATTCAAGTTATATAGAAGTTACCCTGCGTAACTGAAGAGGGGGAGTGTTCAGCCAATCAAGTTTGGAAGGGAATTCTGGCACAACTGGAGCAGTTCCCCTTACATAAGAGATTAAGCATACATTTAAAACATCAAAAAGATATTGAACTTGATCCTAGATAGAAGTCGCAGAACTAAGGCTGAGTTTGGATATGGGTTTGGGAATGGGATTCACCTTAATTTATCTGCAGTTTAGCCTCATTTTGATTCCCATTCCCTAACCCTCCCAAAGTCATATTTTGATTCCCATTTTGCAAAATGTGAATGAAAATAGGGTGATGTAAGGGAATGTGAATGATTAAACACAGCCTGAAAGTGAACAGAATTAAAAATGAAGACAAATTCGTTTTACTTACTTGGTTTCCAAATCAGAGATATACTTCACAAATTGTTTGATTCTCTCATTTCGTGATCCATCATCTATAACCAGTAGAAAGCAGTGAGATTGTGATTTCAATGGTCTACTCGGACAGAACTTACTAACAGATTCCATGGTATATACCAGTGCCTTTGTCCTGACCAAAAGACGGTTGATTAACTCCAAAAAATAGATTCCATATAGCTTTGGGAGAAGTATATTGCATAGCCTGCAAGGCATTAAAACCCCACATATATTACTGGATTGAAATAACAAAAGGATAAAACGACATATGCCTTCACTCACTTTAAAAGACCAATTCAGAATAAAGTTGAACCAAATAATCTGCTATTTCAGCTAACCTTCCAATTTGAGATGGCGAAGGCAAGACAAGATAAAGAAATTGCTAAACTTCCATATCTTACTATATCTCGTCGGGAACCCTGAAACCTGTCAATAAATTATTTCTCCAACCTAACAAGGAACTGATGAAGTTGGACAAAGACTTTATTTTGTCAGAAAACAAAACTAGGTTACAAATACTCGCATTTATATCAAACAAATAGAGAAGTGCTCCCAGATTGTGATTTCTAAAAGCGACAACCCAAACATGATGGAAGTAAAAGTAAATATTTTTGATGGCTTGGGAGTCCAGAGCTGTTGCCCATAGAGCTCTGTTTTGATATTAGAACAACAATGCTTGTGAGGTTTCATACTCAGTCATGTCTCCTGGATCTAGTTCTCTTATGTCCCACACAATCTAATTAATTCTACACAGTAGCATTAACAAGATATAGTCGGGCATGTATGATTACCAGCATTTTTGCATTATCAACAATTCAAAATTTATTAAAAATGGGAAGCAAGTTCCAAGGAGGAAATGGCAGCCCAGGAAAATACAATGAAACCACAGCAACCACGACATGATTACCAGCACTAAACCATAAGAATCAAGGCTCAGGGAGATTTCAAGATGCATATGGGCAAAAGTAAAATTTTGCTCAATGAGCTGAGAGCCTACAGTAGTAGATGTGATCATCATAAGATCCACTACATCAAGGAAATATATACTGAAGGGGAAAAACTCAAACGGTTAATCCTAAGAATCAGATCATTGTGCATAAACATATTTCACAGTAATAATGAGATTACTATTCTGGGCTTTCATGAGGTTCCACTGTATTTCAACTACTTTCTAAGAACTTTGATAAACTCTTGGTTTCTGACCATAACCAAGGTTAACACACACAGAGAGACAGTATCAAAGTGCATGTGAATATGAAGAGGTAACTTGATATTATTACTACATTTTCACTTTTTTTGCAGTGTATAAGTGCAGGTTTAAATAAAATAATCAAGTAATGATGCTACAGTAAAAATTAATTTAAAAACCTTTGGTTGAAAACTGTTATAATTAATCATTGCCTTACTCCAAGAATCATTCACACATTGGTTTTTTTTTAATACGATCTTCCCTTGTTTAGTATTTAAGATTCTAATAATGAATTACAAGAGATGTAATAAGAAAAAGCTAGTAGGAGCACGGACCCAAAAAAAAAAATTTGTAGTATAGAATTTGACTTACCCCTCAAGTGACAAAACCTCCTTACTCTCATCTGATGAAGTTTGTGCAGAAGTTTGAAAAAACTGAGTTTCCTCTGTCATCTTTTCAGCTGCATAGATAGTATGTTTGAATCAGAACTCACTGTGCCAGAAACTATTCAAAGAAATAAAAAAATTATTGATGTAGAAAATAAGAAATTCATGACTACTTCCCATGAATAAGTTGGTAAGTGTGGCATAACTATTAAATGTAAGTTGTGGCCCCACCATCTTATTCAAACAATAAACCGAAGTAAAATAAATTTATGGATGTGAATGGTACACTTAAATGTTAGAGAAAAAATCAATATGTTGTTTCCCATTACACAACAAAAGGTCTTATTTAGTCTCAAAACATGGCAAAACAGTTGCTTCGCCATTCTACATTATTGATGGTACAAAAAGGTATATGCAGCAGATTCCCAGGACTACATACTATGGGAACCCGAGCCACCACTGAGAATATCATCAATTGAAATATCTCCTATGTCCTTTTTGACAAGCGATGGACCAGCTGTCTTCAAAGTATCTTCTGATAATGTAGTTGTTACAGCAATGCATCTGCAAGCAACAGAAAATGGTCATATATCAACCAAATAGACAACTCAACAAGCTAAACTGTTGTGGATTTAGTGACCACTTAATATACTAGCTGGTCCCTCCAACTAAATAGCTTAAGCTTTTGGGTCGGAGTAAATTTAACAAAACATGTCAAGACTTTGAAATAATGTCTAGATACTTACCTCATCTGTGCAGCTTGGGCTGCCTGCACTCCAGCTAGAGCATCTTCAATAACAATGCACTAAGAGAAAATAAACATGAATTACTTCCAAGAATTCAACAAATTCATGGAAGAGTAGAACTCAACATTCTGCTGAATTTTTTCAAGACTTTCAAATTACAGGTAAGATAATTGTAAATTCTTTCCCATTCAAGCACTGAGCAACTTCGTTAAGAGAAAACACTAAGGTAAATAACCTGAAAAAGAAAAAAACGATGCACCTCAAGGTAATAGGTGATTCAGTAGGCTTATTTGACAAAATTTGTGAAGAACTTGGAGAGCATACTTGATTACTGAAGCAACATATTGCCTCTCTTCTTCAATAGATATGCAAGTAAACAAATTAATCACATCTATGTTCTGATATTTTCTTGCTCTTAACTAATAAACGTACTTTTATTTATTTATAATCTCAGAACAAAATTATAAAGAGAGAAAAGCTTGCAACAGTAACCACAACTAACCAACTCAAGTTGGCCCAGTGGTTGAGGGCTTCCTCTAACACAATGGAGGACCAGAGTTCGAATCCTGGTGGAAGCAATCTTATAAGTATATAAGAATCATAAGTTTG